>CM022947.1:37305085-37551122 GCA_012931725.1 Litsea cubeba
GTTGCGTCTCCACGGTTTTTTAGGTTTTTTCGAACCTTTGAAATTTGCGCTGTGGATATCAACTAAAATATTGAGTCTCCACGGTTTATAGGTTTTTTCGAACCTTTGAAATTTGGGTTGTGCATATCAACTAAAATGTTGCATCTCCATCTTTTTTTAGGTTTTTATCGAACCTTTGAAATTTGGGTTGTGGATATCAACTGAAATGTTACGTCTCCACGATGTTTTTTTTAGGATTTTGCAAGTATCAACGAAATTTCGCTTCCCTGCGATTTTGGAAGTGTCTAACATAGTTCGCATGCTTCTAATTTGTGCGAGTATCGACTAAGCGTCGCTTCCCCGCGGTTTTTGAAAAACCATTTTTTTTAAGACACGAGGGTCATAAGTTTTGACCTAAAACCATTTTGGCGGTAAAAGGCAGGGTGGACTACGGTGGAAATCCCTGAATCCGGATTTTATTTCAAACCATGAATTTTGGGTTCAAGGGTTGAAAGTTTTGGTCAAGTTAGGGAGAGGTTCCTAAACTTGGAATTTTTGGACAATGAAACGGTGAAAGTAAGCATGTTTGAATTTCTATAAATCTCAACATTTGATATGAAAATTCTAAAAAGAGTGGGTTTGACGAGCGAGTACCTGGAAAACCGGTTTTGGCCGTACAGGCATTGCTCTTACCTAGTTGGGTGAGTCTTCAAGGTAGTACCGCTTTAAGAACTTGCCGTTGATGGGCAGCATACATCTGTCACCTTCCATGTTTAGGAGTGCGTATGCGCCGTTGGAGAAAACCTTGTCGATGACGTAAGGTCCCTCCCATTTTGGCTCAAATTTGCCTTTGGACTTGTGCGCGAAGGCCATTGGTCTTTTTACCGCAAGAACCAAGTCACCATTTTTTGTAATCACGTTGCCTGACCTTTTCGTCGAAAGATCCTGCCATGCGTGCTTGGTAAAGTTCAATGCTTTGTAGAGCTTCGAGCCGTCTTTCATCGAGATTGTCCAGCTCATGGAGTCGCAATTTGACATTGCTATCTTGAGTCATGCCATTTTGCAAGGATACCCTCAAGGAAGGAATTTGTACTTCCAAGGGTACGTCAGCTTCGTATCCATAGACCAAGGAGAATGGTGTGCTATGGGTTGGTCTTCGAACTGTGGTTCGATAGGCCCACAATGCTTTAGAGAGTTTGTCGCTCCAGTCTATTTTGTGACTAGAGACCATTTTCTTGAGGATTTTTGCAGAGTGTCTTATTGAAGGCTTCTACAAATTCGTTTGCTGCCGGATTGTACGGAGTCGAAGGACAGCTCTGGATTTTTATATTTGTCGCAAAACCTGTAGAATTGATGATCCCGGAATTATGGTCCTTTATCATAGATGAATCTTTTGGGTATGCCGAAACGACAAATGATGTTGGCGGCAGGAACTGAAGGACTGATGAGGTCTTCATTTCGTTAAGCGTAAATGCTTATGACCACTTGGAGAAATAATTCGTAGCGGCGAAGATGAAGCGATGACCTTTGCTCGAAGGGGAGAAATAGGACCTATGATGTCCATATACCAGGCTTCAAAAGGCCATGAAATCACCGTAGGATGTAGCCATTCTGGAGGCATGTGAATGTAATCTCTATGAACTTGGCATTGTTGGCAGCGCTTACCAAATTGCATTGCATCAGTTACCATGGTAGGCTAGTAATAACCTAATCTTTTTATCTGATCGTAGAGCTTTGGACCAACCTAATGAGCTCCACAAAGACAAGCATGAACTTCTTTGGAGTGTTTCTTCAGCCTCTTGTTGTGATAAACAACGCAGAAGTATCCCATTGAAGGATTTCCTATTTTTTGAAGGAATATCCAAATGAAAGTTTGGGGTTCGCCTTTGGATGCTTACCCGTTCTTTTGGATCTTCAGGTTGGATTCCGAACATAGTGTAATGAATGAACGGATCCCTCCAGTCGCCAATTGAAGGTTGAAGGATAGAGATTCGACTTCCCACCACTTGGTGGCATTCAGCAACTGCTTGGTGTGTGTTAAGAGGGGGAAGGATTCTTCTTTCACACACTGTGATTTACATGTTTTCCCCTTCCTGGATTGCCATATATGCGGCAACTCCAGCCAGGGCATCTGCATGTATGTTTTCACCTCTGCGAATGTGGGTGATGTGACAGATGTCAAACTTTTGCAGAAGCGATTGTGCCTTGTTGTAGTAGGGCAGCAGATCAGGTTTCCTAACTTCAAATTTCTGATTCATCTGGTTGACGATCGGTTGAGAGTCTCCAAAGATTTCCAGCATGGTGATACCAGATTCGATGGTGAGTTCCAATCCTAAGATCAGAGCTTGATATTCAGCTGCATTGTTTGTGCATGGTTCCAGTAGCGAGAAAGCTTATGGAATCATGTATTTGTCGGGGCTAACAAAGAGGATGCCAACTCCCGAGATCAGCTGTCTTTTTTCATTTGTCCTGGTTTCACCGTCAAAGTACATGTCCCAGGAGGCATTTTGTGAGAAAGTCTCCACATTGTAGACTGGTTCGTCTGGGAGATCATCTCTGAGTGGTGAATCTTTAGGCAATGGATGCTCTGCAAGAAAGTCCGCTAGAGCTTGCCCTTTGATTGCTTTTTGTGGTACATACCTAATATCAAATTGTGACAGAAGGATGGACCATTTTGCCAGTCGGGCATTGAGAGAACCTGCTTTTGTGACAAGGACCTTCAAGAGGTTGATCCTCGAAACCAGGTAGACTGTGTTGGAAAGCAAGTACTGACATAGCTTTTGTACGGCAAACATCACTGCAAGGCATTCTTTTTCGATTGGAGAATAGCGATGCTCCGCACCTACTAGCATGTGGCTGAGGTAGTATAGAGCAGTTTCTTTTCTTTCATCATTTTCTTGTGCAAGTAGAGCGCCTAGTGAGTGATCAAGGGCTCTTGTGTACAAGATGAATGGTTTTCCAGAGGTAGGAGCAGCGAACACTGGAGGTTTGGTCAAGTATGACTTGATATCTTGGAACGCATCTTCACAGTCGGCATCCCAGACAAAGTTTGCACCTTTTTTCATCAACCGGGAGAATGGATAGCATTTCCCCGAAAGATTGGAGATGAACCGTCTGATGTAGGCCAATCTCCCTTGAAGCCCTTTGAGTTCTCTCAAGGTTCTTGAAGAGGGCATTTCTAGAATGGCTTTGACTTTTATGGGGTCAAGCTCTATTCCAGCTTTCCGAACTAGGAATCCGAGGAACTTACCCGACGAGAAGCCGAAGAAGCACTTCAGAGGATTCATCCGCAGTTTGTTTTTACGAAGTCGGAGGAAGACTTCTTGAAGGTCTTCGAGATGATCTTCTTTTCTTTTTCTTTTGACGGAGAGGTCATCAACGTAACATTCGACCGTCTTGTGCTGCACATCTTGGAATATTCTCATCATAGCCCTCTGATATGTGGTACTAGCATTTTTTAGACCAAATGGCATGACAGTGTAGCAATACACGCCAAATGGGGTCCGAAAGGATGTATGTTTTTCATCTTCAAGATGCATCTTTATTTGATTGTAGCCAGAGAAACCATCAATGAATGTCATTCGCTCGAATCCACAGGTATTGTCAATCATTACCTCTGGTATGGGGAGTGGAAATTCATCTTTAGGGCATGTGCCATTCAGGTCTCTATAGTCAATACAGACCCTGATCTGCCTATTTTTCTCTGTCACAGGGACAATGTTGGCCAACCATTCAGGATGTTGTTCCTCACGGATGAAGCCGACGCTTTTGAGTTTTTGAAATTCTTGTTCAATTTTATCCATCACATCTGGATGGAATCTTCTTTGGCCCTGCTTGACAGGCTTGATGTCGGTTGTGCCTTATTTCGCCAAGTAGGAGGTCCTCCTTAGTGAAGGCGATGGTTGCACTGGCTGCTTTTTGAACTGAGAGGCATTTGATGCATGATCCCTCAGTTTTCTTTTTTTTTTCCCATTGAGGAAGCTTCTGAGATTTTGACCCAGTAGTCCATTTCAATTTGGAGGACTTGCGGGGCATGTTTGTCAACATCCTCATTCAGCCTTTGTAATTCTAGAATGAGATTATCATGAGTGTGCGGAGATATTCGTAATAAATCTAGGATGTGCAGACGTGCAGGTATGTTCTTGAAGTGTTCAATCAAGTCATACTTGAAAGCCTCCTTAGGGCCTGCATGTTCATCATGGTTGCCACTAGGGGCGCTTCCAACATCTTTTCCCGAGGGATTTACATAAGTAAAGGAAGATTGGTTGTAATTCTTGTGGTAGTCCCGGCCAGAGCGGGTGCCTCTACCAACTTCGAGAGCTTCTTGAGAAAGGTCTTCATTTGGAAGATTGTCTTCAGGATCAAGAGGCTGTCGTTTTTCAATTACTGAGGATGTGTCTGCAGTAGAGTTGCCATCCTCAGTGATTGTGTTGCACGGAGCATTTTTCAGGAACAAGTCCTGAACAGCATCCAGCAACCTTTCTTCTTCGTTGACTAATTCATTGTCCGAAGCATCAATAGCTGGGGATTCTTCAGTTAGGAAGGGTGTGAGCTCTGAAGTCACAGTCTCAGGAGAAGAAACCTGAGAGGGTGTCGTCTCAGTGAAAGCCAGGTGAGATGAGGTGGCTCCAGAGGATACATTGCTAGGCGTCGTCGGAGTGTAAGTGATCTCATCAGACGATGCTTCGGAAGAGCTATAATCCTAAATTATCACATTACAGGAAGCTTTGACAGGAAACGTTGCCTGATCGGAGTCAGACTCATCCTCGGATGTAAGAGGATCGTCTATCCAGCAGTTTTCTCCATTTTTAGGAGTTAAGGGAGGATGTACCTGATGGTCTTTAGGGACTTCAGGCTCGGGATTGCGAGGAGGCTCGTTGACGCGGTCTTGCTCTTGTTCTAGAGCGGGATGCTGCAAGATCCTTGTATATTCTTCAAGATCAGCCATGGGAGCCAAATCTTCTTTTTAGTCTGCTCTTTGTGGCTCAACATAGTTGATTTCCATTGGAGCAATGAGGGGTGCTGGGCCAGCAGCATTTTCTTGTACAGCATCTTGGTCTTCTACATCATCAGACCAGGATCCTTGTGGCTGTAGGGGGTTATACCAAATTACTGGCATAAGATGAGTCTCAGGAACCCATTCTTCATCGGAGAGATATTCTCCTATTTTAAGGGACTCCTCCCACTCATCGGTGTAGTTGGATTCGAATCCTTCTTCGGTGTCGCAAGACTCGTATCCATCAATGGAGTATCCAACTACCGAATTGCAAGAGTATGATGCCCCCAGCATGGCTTTTTTGAATTGAGGTGGCATGAAATCACTGAGAGTGAATTTTCTTACCCCCTTTGAAGTCTCTAGAAGGGATGTTTCTGTTGCCTCCGGTGAAGCGATAGAGGAAGCCTCTGCCTTTTCTTAGACTTCTTGTTTTGGCTGGGTCTTCTCTTGCCGTTTGAGCTTGAGGAGATGTTTCCTAGCCTGCCTTCGCTGTTGAGCTGTAGGCTTTGTTTTTACGACCTCCCAATTTTTATCTTCCAAGAGATCGGGATGTACCCATATGGGTTGTCCGTCTGGTGTCAGGTAAGGAACCAATTCTTCGGACGCTTGGATTCTATTTATCACCTTGAAGGAAGTAGTGATCTTCTTCTTTGGTGACTTTGGTGTTTATCCACATGACACCATGTTGACGGAGGCAGACCCATAGTTTTTGTCAAAGGTGATGACTCCGTTTTTCCACATCTTGTCTATTTTCTCTCTCACAACGAAGCATTGATTGAGAGGATGCGAGATCATCTGGTGGTATGGACAGTACCGAGGATCGTTGGTTTTACCAACATCACCCGGTCTTTTGGGTTAAAGCAAAGTGAGCTTGACGTTTGCCATGAGGGCCCCGAAGATTTCATCAACATCTTCATCGAACAGGTATTTCTTTTCTACTCGCTCTTTGAAGGCATCAGAGAGTTCGGATCTCTTACCTGCAGCTTTGTTTTCAGCTTTCTTTGGTGGGTGAGGAGCTGACTTAGTTTGCACATTGAGGACCTCTTTTTTCTTTGGTTTTGAGGTTCCAATGGCTGTTAGCTCTTTTCTGGATGATTTCTGACTGTTGAGGTCTTTAATCATACTTTCGGCTTCCAAGGAAGCTTCTAGGAGGTCTCCCAGGTTCTTCGATTTGTTGCCAATGATTATGGAGTGGATTCTAGCTCTCATGTTGTTTCGGAAGATGTCGACTCGCGACGCTTGTGGCAGTACATCAGAGCATTTGTATGCCATTGCTTTCCACTTGTGAATGAAGTCATATGTTGACTCATTCTCCCCTTGTTTTAGGCTGCACAGCTGAGCCATAGTAGAGGGATGATTCTCACCTTTGAAGTGAGTCAGGAAGCGTGTCTCTAGCTTGGCCCAATTTTGGATGGAGTCCTCCGGAAGAGTGGAGTACCAATTAAAGGCTGTACCTTTTAGGGTACTTCCAAAGAGGCGGATATTGAGTGCATCTTGATCCGCGATAGCTCCCGTCAAGATCTTGAAATAGATGACGTGCTGTCTGGCTGATCCTTTCTCCGTATATGTTTGGAGAGTAGGATGCTTGAATTTTGTGGGGAACGGGACCGAGTCCATCCATAAGGGGTATGGAGGCTTGATCCCATGTTCCTTGAGTATATCCTCTTCTTTTGCTTTTGCGAGGATACTGTCTACGTCCTTTTTGGTAAGGGCGCGTGACTCGTTTTCCTCTCCATTTACCTCATCATCTTGATGATTCGGAGGAGGTTCATTGTTCGCCTGATTTTGGAAGGCGAGGAGAAGGTTTTCCATCAGAGTCTTAATCCTCTGTTGGCCTTGTTCCAACTGCTGCATGCATGTGAGCTCATCATCTTGAGGTGGATTGCGAGGTGGTGGCTCAGAATTTGTAGCCAGGACGTTCATCCCTCAGGATTCGAACGAAGAAACTGTCTAGGGGACTGAGCTGGGGCTCATTCTTTTTGATGAAGAGCTTAAGGAATGATCACTCTGCCGTCCTTTGCTTGAAGGAGCAGGGGATTCTTCTCAATGTCTTCTTGTCCTGGAGACGTTGCGGGTCACCGGACGTCGGACATGGATTTTTGTTGCTGACTATTGGTGCCTTCTGGTTTTTCCAACCATATGGACAGCGACATTTTGGTTGGGTCTTTCTTATTCGACCCATTTGGGAGAGACTTGAAGTGTGGGAGGATGGGTCCTTTGCTTCTCTAATCTTTTTTGTCGATACGACGTGTGGTGGCGTATACGACGAGCAATTTGAGCTTTGGTCAGCTCTGGCTGGGCTTTGACAATGAAGGATGTGCTCCCTCGGGCGCAGCAGCCAAGCCTGTCTTCTTTGTAGCTGGGCAAGGACAGGATGCGGACCTGGTCCTTCGCCTGTTGCAACAAAGCTTTGAATTTTTCGAGTTCGGCCCCTGTAGATATGAAGGGTCGAACCGAAGGATTGTAGGCCTTGGCAGGTGCTTACGGAGGCCTTGTGATGCATGACTTGATTTTGGGCTTGTAAGAACAAGCCCGCTCATGCTGGGTTGACTTGGGAGTCAGGTTGGAGATGGGTCTCTCCTCTTTCATGTAAGCAAGAGGGTAGAACTGGTTCTCCTTGAGTGGGGCCAGGTATGCTGGCTTGGTGGATGTTTGGGACCTTCTTTATTTTGGTGAGGGTCTTGGGATAGACCTGGTCGTTTGCAAGTCGAGGCTTCGTGGGGTTGCCACGGGCTTCGAGCCTTTTGGTGCTCGCCCTTGGTGTCACGGTAGTGACTCGTTGAAAGGCGACCTTCTACTTCTTTGAAGGAGCGGTTTGTTCTTCGGGAAGTGGGAATGGTCTCAGCGTCCCAAAGACGATAGTCCGGGGAGTCTAGGTCTACCCGGAGTTCAAAGAGTTGCCGAGGGAGTTGATGCTTCGGCAACTGATAGGGCGCTTGTAGGTGCTCGTGTTTTGCTTCTGTTGAAGCATGAGTTGGTGCTTGTTCTCATTGAAAGTAATGGTTAGCGAAGCTACCATTGTTAGTTTTCGATAACTTTCTGAAACAGGACCACATCCATTAGTAATCACAAGAATATAATGATCATAAATGGGAAGTTCTATGGCTTTGTCTTTTTAAATCACTTGAGGGATATGACCCAAGCATTATGAAAAAGGTAAAAAGCCATAGAGGGTACAATTGTTCTGATCACAAGTATGGTGAGCCCAGAATGAGCGTCCCAGTGACTGCTAGAGCAATTGTGAACCAAAATTCGACTTATCGAGAAGCAAAGCTTGCTCGAGGAATGAATAATATAAGGTCGGAGTTACAAATGTGCCGGTTGTGAATACAGTAGACCCTGAAAGGGCGTACTAGTACCGCTAGACACAAATGTTTGGAGACCGCATCCATGAGATGAGATTCTCTATTTTGAAAGGTCAAGATTGGATTCATCGAAGAGATCAGATGGTATTCCGATCCAAATATGGGCTCAACAATTTTCGCGAGCGCCAGTACCCAAAAGAGAAGGAACCATAATTTCTCGGATCTGAATCCAAAAATGACGATTTTTTTTTTGTTCTGAAAGGTCAAGATCGGGTTCATCAAAGAGAGCAAAAGGCATTCCAATCTGAACACGGGCTCAATGATTTTCGCGAGCACCAATGCTCAGAAGGGCGGAGACCAAAATTTCTCCGATCTGAACCCAAAAATGACGGAAGTTTTTTTTTTTTTTTTGAAGATTTTTTTAAAAAAAATCTTTTTTTTATTTTTTTATTTTTTTTAGATTTTCTTTTGAAAATTCTTTTTTTTTATTTATTATTTTAAAATTTTTATTTTGAATTTTTTTTATTTAAAGAAAATTTATTTAAAAGACGAGAGAGTACACATAGGCCTCCTAACCCGGTCTTATGAAATCTTGATTGATAGAATTGCCCCCAGGTAAGGGTAGGATTACTTAATGAACCCGTTTGGAGGACCCCTGCCTAGAACAGTCAAGCTGTCTCCACACTCTGGACAAGGATTTTCTTGAATTAACTGTGATAAAAAAACACAGTTGGTTTAACCTTAGTACTCTGTCTTTTTTTTTTTTAGATCCCCAATAGACTCATCGAAGAGAAACAATGGCCCAATCCCCGATCCGAACACGGTCTCAGCGATTTTCGCGAGCGCCAGTGCCCAGAAGGGAGAGGATCAAAGTTTCTCAATTTTGAATCTAAAATGAGAAATCTTATTATTTTATTTTAAATTTTTTTTTTTGAAATCCCGAATAGACTCATCGATGAGAAATGATGACCTAATCTCCGATTCATCACAAGCTCAACATTTCTGCAAGCACCGGTGCTCGAAAAGGAAAGGATCAAAGTTTCTCAATTTTGAGTCCAAAATGAGAAATTTGATTTTTTTTTTTTTGAAATCTCGAACAGACTCATCCAAGAGAAATGATGGCCCAATCCCCGATTCATCACAGGGTCAACATTTCTGCAAGCACCGGTGCCCAAAAAGGAAAGGATCAAAGTTTCTTAATTTTGAGTCCAAAATGAGAAATATCATTTTTTTTTTTGAAATCCCGAACAGACTCATCGAGGAAAAACGATGGCCCAATCCCCGATTCATCACAGGCTCAACATTTCTGCAAGCACCGGTGCCCGAAAAGGAAAGGTCAAAGTTTCTCGATTTTTATTTTTATTTTTTTTTTGAAAAGAGAAATAGTGGAAATAAATACAAAGAATTAGAAATTTCCAAAAAATCTCATCTAATTTTTTTTAGATGCGGAATCTAATATAGGCCACCAATTAAAAAGTAACCAAGGAATCTAGAAAAGAAGTATAAGCGTAGAGCAAGAGATATGATATGCAAATATTTCATTCTAGCATCGTGTTCTCAAATGAACGAGTCCCACAGGGTGTGCCAGCTTAATGGACCGCGCATTATGCTCAGTGCTACCGAGATCGGCGGACGTGGGAGTCCGTGGGTATGACCTTTTCGCGACCGGGGGGTAAAAGCGGGCATCAACATTTTTTTGTGTAGGTGTGCCAGATTCTCTATTTTACTTGGAATTACAAGTGGTGATCCAGAGATGGACCTTCGCAAGTAAAAAGGAAATCAACTTCTTTGAAGTTTTCCATTGCACATATATTTAAGAAAAGAGATATTTTCTTGATTTGCCATGAAAGGCGATATTTGGCGTTTATAGCCGATTTTGGCATTTATAGCCGATTTTTTGCATTTACAACCGATTTTGGCGTTTATAGCCGATTTACAATTCTTATCAATAATGAAAGACAAGACTTGTGATTTTTTTTTTTGTTTCTTTAGAAAAATACAAACTACAATGAAAAGCAAGAAAAGGAGGATCTAACTTCTCAGGAGATTGTAGGGGACTCGTTCAGATAGATGGTCGCAAGCCATATGTGGACTTCGCCATCATCCATGCAGATGAGAACAGATGATGCTCTTGATTCGCTTGGCTTGGCTATAACCTCAGGTTTTTAGAGGACAAAGACCAAAATGAGGTCCTATGTCAAATAAAAAGCTAAGTAGACGGGCTGAAAAGCCACGTCTAAGCCATTGGAGGCAGAAGGAGAAGGCAAGGACCTTGGGGGGTACCCCCCAAGGGACTTTCGTCACCTTGTACTGGTGGCCGGTGCAGAACTTCAGCAGAGTTTTCTTTCTTCTTTCTCTTGGATTTTCTGTGCTTTTTTCTGATCTGGGATGTGATGTCTGTATCTGATCTTTGGAAGTTGTTTGATTTTTCCGATCTGGATTTCTTTGGAGTGCTCTCCCATTATAGGCTCTTGGTAGTCATTTAGGAGAGTTTATGGGCTTTAATCGTCATTAAGCCGCATGATTGAGGAGTTACAAGGTTTAATTCCTTTATTTCGTAACTCATTTTTCTTAGCTTCTGATTGGCCGGTGGAGATTGAGGGCATTTAATCGCCTTTAATCGCCATGATGGGAGGAGTTTTATGGTTTAAATGCCATCAATCAATTGACTTGTAACTCCCGGATGCTTGCTTCTGATTGGGCCATCCAAAGAAATGAATTAATGACTGCAATAAAGCTAGTCAATTAATCGCATTAAGTGGTCGCCGAGCAGTTGAAGAGTCGCGGGCCGTGCCGCGTCTTTTGGGATTCTTCTGGCGATGATCATCGATGGATCTTCATGTAGATCGACATCGGATGACCATGTAACTTCAGGTGTTGGTTGCCAACAGCGGGTCGGTGCCATCTGTCTTGTCGATTTCTCGATCGGTCGGGTAGAAAGCACACTTTTTTGGTTGACCAGTTAGCGATCAATGTTGATTTTGATACTCTTGACAATTGACCCGTGATTTTGACGGATGTCAAAAGATTTGGTGCCTCAAAAGTATGAATTTTAGAAAATCCCAGGAGTTGTAAGCTTCGAATCGTGAAAAAACGACGAAAAATGGGCTTTCCGGGGCGCACCCGGCGATTTCGGGCTCCAGGGTCGCCGGCGACCATGGGCCAGGGTCGCAGGGGCGCTGGGCCAGAGTCGCGGGGGTCTGCGACCCTGGGGGGGATTTCCCCCTTTGGTCCCCCTTTGGTCCCCGTTTTGCGGCCGTTTTTTATGTTTTTTTATTCTTTTTTCTTCTGTATTTTTTCTTGACATTTTTTATCATTTATTGGCCTAATTTCCCTGTAGAAAACTTGACGAGAATCCTTGCATTTTGGAGTGCAAAATTTCCAATTTTCGGGGAAAGCCGAAAACTTTGACGCGTAGAGCTGCCGATTTTCTGTCAGAAGCTGAAACTGGGTCAAACGATGTTGGAATGACCTAAAATTTGGGGTGAAGCCTCCTGAGCAATAAATAAGATCAACAATAGGATTTCGTTTGAGTTTTGAAGCCGTTTGGGGTCCTATCGCCAGTAGACTTAATTTTGTCGCGAGGGGGATGTCGCGCTTTGATGTGCGGTCAACCGATGTCCGATTGACTTGAAATTTGACAGGGAACCTATTAGAGTCATTTTAACATGATCCATAGGCTCTATCTTGGAAACCATGGTCCCAGGGATCTTCACCGCGGAGAGGCCTGATTTGGCTTCCGACCGTCAAAGTCTGGTCAAATGTTGTCGAAATGACCTAAAACTTGACGTGTCTTCGATGCTTTCGCCGCTGGGAGCTCCTTTTCAGCTGCCGGAGAAGCGATGTTAGGCCAAATGATTTTGAAATGGCATGAAAGTTCTTGTGTACTCCTCTTTTGACTGTCTTGAAAGATCTTGAAGTTTTTGTTTGATTCTGATAAGATTTGAATTTTTTGGAAGTAGCATTGGCTATTTATGGCAAGCTGCAATGTTGACACAAAAAATGTATCATTTCGGTTCTTCAAAATCCAGAAAGCTACATGAAGTCGCAGCCTACCATAAATAAGCAATGCTACTTCTAAAAATCAAATCTTGTCAGAATCAAACAAAAACTGCAAGATCCTTCAAGACAGCCAAAAGAGGAGTACACAAGAAGTTTCGGGCCATTTCAAAATCATTTGGCCTAACTTCGCTTCTCCGACAGCTGAAAAGGAGCTCCCGGCGGCGAAAGCATCGGAGACACCAAATCTTCGATCAAAGCCGATGGATAATCTCAAAATACATCCAAAAGGCTCCACGTCAAGTTCCAAGTCAAACTGACAACGTTTGACCCTACATCAACCCTCGAACAGCTAAATCAAGCCTGTATGACCCCGACCCGAGAGACCTCGATTAGAGTTAATTGAGTTGTATTTTAGTTTTAAGTGTGTTTAGCGTTTTGGATTATATTGGGATTAGAATAGCTTTTATAATAGCTTTGGGGAATTTTGAGAGCCTTTTTACTTGTGAGACCCTTTTGGGGTTCTTGCTACGAATTGTGTGAGATTGGGGGATTACCAATGATTTCTAAAAATTGTGTTTTTAGCCCCATTTGACTTGTCTTGTCAATCCCTACAACTTTCATGTTGACATCGTTCCCATTCGAGGGCCCTAAACCTGACTTTTTACAATTTGAGGGCAAAATGGTCTTTTTACCCAAAATCTGGACACCAATTCAATGTCACCAAAACGTGCAAAATATATACTTTTTGAAAATTTGAAATTTTGCCGATCAACTTTGTCTTCTTCGTCGAAATCGTTTGAAGCCCCAAAAGCCATGATTTTAGCCCGACAATTCTTTTAAGCTGTGGGCCCCATCCCCCACTTGCTATATAAGGAGAGCTCTTCTCTTCATTCTCCTTTTTCTTGCTAAAACCCTAGAAGGAGAGGAAATCCCAGCCCTAAGGGTTTCTCCCTTGCCTCTCTTGCTTCCTTTCTCATGAATCATCACAAGAGCTCTCCCTAATCAAGAAATGGACTCCATGATCATCTTCCTCACCCCAAGAGCTTTCTATTGGTACCATTTGTGAAGACATGCTTCACCATTGGAGCCTCTTTTGAGCTCTCACTACCTATTTGAAACACTTTTAGGTAAGTGATCCTCCCAATCTTCTAGATTCTTACTCTCCTAGCCCTAGGGAGACTTAATCTTGACTATTGCAAGTTTTCCCTTTCTATTGTTTGGTTTTGATGGTTTTAGGGTTTGGATTTGGGGGTTTTTGTGTAGATTTTGTATCTTGGCTTGGAGAGGTGTTGAGGCTTGATTTTCTTAGCATTTGGACCTAAGGCAAGTGGATGAATGGATTGATTTCATGATTTCTTATTATTAAGATTTGAACTCTTACTCATTACTCTCACCTAATTTACCTTTATGTGTTTTCATGGTTTTGGAAATATGCATAATGAAAGGCTATTCTCTATTAATAGTCCCCTTGGAAAACATGTGCATTATTATTTTGTTTATAGATCATTTGTGTTCATTTATGGACTTTTATTAATGGAGTTACCTTGCATTGAATGAGGTGGAAGTGATGGAGAAGTTATGTTTGGTTGGTGTGGTTGTTGAGGGAAGTAAATGATGGATTGAATGGGGCTTAAATGAGGTTTTTGAGACCCTCAAATGTATGATTAATGGGTGCTCAAAAGAGGGTGAAAGGAAAGAAAGAGGACGGAACGAACTGTACACAGAAATTAGTTTCTGGACAGTTCGCTCGAGCGATCGTGACACATCGCTCGAGCGAACCCGTCACAGAACCTCGTTGGCTCGAGCCAACCCTCTGATCGCTCGAGCCAATCTGATCTGAGCAGGTCCGCTCGAGCGAATCTTGGTCCGCTCGTGCGAACCCCAAAACAGAGAGCAGTTCGCTCGAGCGAACTGCTGTCTGGCATGGGTTAATACCTAAGGACATGAAACATTGTTTTTAGGCTTGGGGAGGTATTGTTTGGAGCCCCAATGCTATGTAAGGACTTGTAAGGCATTGTATGAAGTCCGGAGGAAGGAGAAACTTCATCATGGAGATTCGGTGAGGTTTTCTAGATTGGTCAATGTGTATAAGGACCTGGAATGTCTCTAAATTCCTAAAGAGTACCAATTTATATCATGACCGACATACAGGACCCTATTCACACTGATTCAATTCTGGGAACCTCATTGTCTAGCCCGGAAATATATGAGAAACCATTCATACTCGATTTTCAACCAAATTCTTATTTGGAATTTGAAACCCATGTGATATGACTAGACTGTCCCGAGTATATTAAAAGTGATGTGTTTAGCTTTTGCTAACCTGTATGTGTCAACCGGATGTGAACATGTATTTGTGCCTATTGGCACCCCGTTTCTTTACTATGCATTTGATTTGATTTCTCGTATTTGACCATAAGTCGGCACCACTGAGCTTGGACAACGTTGTCGGTTTGATCCACCGACTTGGAGGTCCTTCCCCTCCTGATAGTTAGCTGCAGTCTGGAATACGCAGAGTTTTTACCCGGTTTGCTACTGTGGTCCCGCAGAGTACATATATATATGTATATTATAGTATTTTATCGTTGTCCCTCCTCACCTTGTGTGACTGAGGTCAATGATCCTGTAGGGTATGCGCTCTCTTCACTTTAGTGAGAGAGGATGTAGCTTTGTGTGGTTGCCATCTTGACAGTTCCTTATTCTTGGTACCCCCTATTGTTTTATATCGTTCATGTTGTTAGTTAGCAAATGATGCATTATCCTTTATGAAATTCATTATTTATGCACAGGTTTTCTAAACCCTTGCAAAGTATCATTGTTTTGTTTATTGCCATATCTTTTCACCCACCTGCCAGACCGTCGTGTCTGATCCATTTATTTTGGTACTCAGGTCCCGAGCTTATTGCCATCGAGGAGGAGCTTGAGGAGGTGGTCGGGGAACCGCAGCTTGTGATAGAGTGGCAAGCCAACGATGTCATGTAGACATTCGTTCGGGCTTTGAGGACGGCACCTTTTGGGATATGTCTATTAACTTTTGGGTTTTATTGGATGTATGGTCTTTGATGACCATTATTTTGGGGTAATTAACTAACTGATCTTTTGTATATACAATTAACTTTACGTTTGGGGAATATGCTTATGATCATTGCTCATTCTGATATCTTGTCATGTCAATTATAAATCAGTCTTGTTTATGGAATGGAATAGCACCAATATGATTTGCTACACGCTTCCGCATTCTTAAATACGTGTTTGATATAGTTTATATGTGAGATGATGTGTAAAGATAATCCTCACCGCGGAACCCTGTGGGAATCAATGTGCACGGATAAATGTTTTTTCTTAATTCCGTGTGCGATTTAGCCAAAGAGATGCACGTGGCGCGGCATCAACATTAGTCCCGATCCTGGATTCGGATCCCCTAACCCGGTCCGGGGTCGCGAAAAGCCTCTCGGCGGCGAGAACCACCGAGTCAATCACTCATCAGATAGAGCACATGGACGGCTTCAAAATCATTACAAAGGGCTACACGTCAAATTTCAGGTCATTTCGATAACATTTGACCAGACTTTGACGCTCGGAAGCCAAATCAGGCCTCTCGGCGGCGAAGCTCCCCAGGACCATGGTTTCCAAGACAGAGCCTATGGATCATCTTAAAATGACTCCAATAGGTTCCCTGTCAAAATTTCAAGTCAATCGGACATCGGTTGACCGCACATCAAGCCGCGACATCTTCATCGCGACAAAACAAGTCTACTGGTGACAAAACCTAAACGGCTTCAAAACTCAAATAAAACCCTATGGTTGGTCTTATTTATTGCTCAGGAGGCTTCAACCCCAAATTTCAGGTCATTTCGACATCGTTTGAAACCCATTTCAGCTTCTGACAGAAAATCGGCAAGCTCTAACGCGACAAAGTCTTCGGCTTTCTCTCGGAAAATTTGAAACTTTGCAAACCAAAATGCATGGATTCTCATCAGGTTTTTTCTACAGGGGAAATCAGGCCAATAAATGATCAAAAAGTCAAGAATTAAAGAATAAAAAAACATAAAAAAACGGACGCAAAAACGGGACAAAAAGGGGAAAACCCCTCCAGGGTCGCAGACCCCTGCGACCCTGGCCTAGGCTCGCCGGCGACCCGGGAGCCCGGATTGTCGAGTTGGGCCCCGGAAACTCCATTTTTCGCGATTCGAAGCATCCAACTCCTCTGATTTTCCAAAATTCATACTTTTGAGACACCAATCCTCTAACATCTGTCAAAATCACGGGTCAATCATCAAGAGTATCAAAATCAACATTGATCGCCAACCGGTCAACCAAAAGTGTACTTTCTAACCCGACCGATCGAGAAATCGACAGGATAGATGGCAACCGACCCGCTGTTGGCAACCAATACTTGAAGTTACATGGTCATCCGATGTCGATCTACAATGAAGATCCATCTATGATCATCGCCAGAAGAATCCCAAAAGACGCGCAACGGCCCGCGACTCTTCAAGCTGCTCGGCGACCACTTAATGCGATTAATTGACTAGCTTTATGACAGTCATTAATCCATTTCTTTGGATGGCCCAATCAGAAGCAAGCATCCGGGAGTTACAAGTCAATTGATTGATGGCATGTAACCCATGAAACTCCTCCCATCATGGCGATTAAAGGCGATCAAATGCCCTCAATCTCCTCCGGCCAATCAGAAGCCAAGAAAAGGAGTTACACAATGAAGGAATTAAATTATGTAACCCCTCCCATTGATGCGGCTTAATGACAATAAAAGCCCATAAACCCTCCTAAATGGCTACCAAAAAGCCTATAAATAGGAGAGCACTCCAAGAAGAAAGGACAGTATGAAAAAAAGCAAGACATACTGCAGAAAATCCGGAAACTCAGACAGAAAAAGGCATCAGAAATCTAAGAGAAAGAAAGAGAGAAAACTCTGCGGAAGTTCTCCACCGACCACCGCTACAAGGTGACAAAAGTCCCTTGGGGGGTATCCCCCCCCCCCCAAGGTCCTTGCCTGCTCATTCTGCCTCCAATGGCTTAGACGTGGCTTTTCAGCCCGTCTACTTAGTTTTTATTGGACATAGGACCGCCTTTTGGTCTTTGTCCTCTAAAAACCTGAGGTCATAGCCAAGCCAAGCGAATCAAGAGCATCCTCTGTTCTCATCTGCATGGATGATGGCGAAGTCCGCATAAGGCTTGCGACCGTTAAACTGAACAAGTCCCCCACAATCTCCTGAAAAGTTAGATCCTCCTTTTCTTGCTTTTCATTGTAGTTGTATTTTTCCAAAGAGACAAAAAATCACAACTCTTGTCTTTCATTATTGATAAGAATTGTAAATCGGCTATAAACGCCAAAAATCGGCTATAAATGCAAAAATCGGCTATAAACCACCAAAATCGGCTATAAATGCCAAAAAAAAAATCGCCTTTCATGGACAATCAAGAAACATGTCTCTTTTCTTAAATATATGTGCAATGGAAAACTCGAAAGGAGTTGATTTCCGTTTTACTTGCGAAGGTTTGATCATCCGGATCACCACTTGCAATTCCAAGTAAAATAGAAAATCTGGCACACCCACACAAAAAAAAAATGTTGATGCACACCTTTGCCCCCCGGTTACGAAAGGGTCGGACCCAAACGGACTCTCACGTCCGCCGACCTCGGTAGAAACCGAGCAGAAGCGCTGTTCCATCATGCGACTTCATGTAGCTTTTTTCGATCTTGAAGAGGCAAAGTGACATTTTTGGTGTCAACACCTTACAATGGCAATCCAGGAAGGGGAAAACATGTAAATCACAGTGTGCAAAAGAAGAATCATTCATCCTCTTAACACACATCAAGCAGTTGCTGAATGCCACCAAGTGGTTGGAAGTCGGATTTCAATCCTTCAACCTTCAATCGGCGACTGGAAGAATCCGTTCATTGATTACACTATGTTCGGAATCCTACCTGAAGATCCAAAAGAATGGGTAAGCATCCAAAGGCGAACCCCAAGCTTTCATTAGGATATTCCTTCAAAAATCCTTTACAGGAAATCTTTCAACGGAGTACTTCTACGCTGCTTGTCACAACAAGAGACTGAAGAAACACTCAAAGAAGTTTATGCTGGTCTTTACAGAGCTCATCAGGCTGGTCCCAAGCTCTATGATCAGATAAAAAGGTTAGGTTATTACTGGCCTACCATGGTAGCTGACGCAATACAATTTGCAAAGCGCTGCCAACAATGCCAAGTTCATGGAGATTACATTCACATGCCTCCAGAATGGCTACATCCTACAGCGATTTCATGGCCTTTCGAAGCATGGGGTATGGACATCATAGGTCCTATTTCTCCCCCTTCAAGCAAAGGTCATCGCTTCATCTTCGCCGCTACTGATTATTTCTCCAAGTGGTCAGAAGCATTTGCGCTCAACAAAATAAAGACCTCATCAGTCCTTCAGTTCCTGCGCACCAACATCATTTGTCATTTCGGCATACCCAAAAGATTCATCCATGATAACGGACCACAATTCCGGGATCATCGATTCTACAGGTTCTACGACAAATACAAAATCCAAAGCTATCCTTCGACTCCATACAATCCGGCAGCAAATGGATTAACAGAAGCTTTCAATAAGACACTCTGCAAAATCCTCAAAAAAATGGTCTCTAATCACAAAAGAGACTGGAGCGACAAACTGTCTGAAGCTTTATGGGCCTATCGAACCACCGTTCGAGGACCAACCCATAGCACACCATTCTCCTTGGTCTATGGATGCGAGGCTGTCGTGCCCTTGGAAGTACAAATTCCTTCCTTGAGGGTATCCTTGCAAAATGACATGACTCAAGAAAGCAATGTCAAATTGCGACTCCATGAGCTGGACAATCTCGATGAGAGACGGCTCGAAGCTCGACAAAGCATTGAACTTTACCAAGCACGTATGGCAGGATCTTTCGACAAGAAGGTCAGGCAACGCGCCTACAAAAAGGGTGACTTGGTTCTTGGAGTGAAAAGACCAATGGTCTTTGCTCACAAGTCCAAAGGCAAGTTTGAGCCAAAATGGGAGGGACCCAATGTCATCGACAAAGTTTTCTCCAACGGCGCATACGCACTCCTAAACATGGAGGGTGACAGATGTATGCTGCCCATCAACAGCAATTTCTTAAAGCGGTAGTACCCTTGAAGACTTACCCAACTGGGTAAGAGCAATGCCTGTACGGCCAAAACCGGTTTCCAGGTACAGGCTCGCTAAACCCACTCTTTTTGGAATTTTCATATCAAATGTTGAAATTTCTAGAAATTTAAACAATGCTTACTTTCATCGTTTCATTGTAAAAAAAAAAGTATAAGTTAGGAACCTTTCCCTAACTTGACCAAAATTTTCAACCTTTGAACCCAAAATTCATGGTTTCAAACAAAATCCGGATTCAGGGATTTCCACCCTAGTCTACCCTACCTTTTACTGCCAAAATGGTTTTAGGTCAAAACTTATGACCCTCGTGTCTTTAACCAAAATATGGTTTTTCAAAAACCGCGGGGAAGCGATGCTTAGTCGATACTTGCACAATCGGAAGCATACGAACCACGTTCGACACTTCCAAAATTGCAAGGAAGCGACATTTCGTCAATACTTGCAAAAATCCAAAACCGTGGAGATGCAACATTTCAGTTGATATCCACAACCCAAATTTCAAAGGTTCGAAAAAACCAAGAAACCGTGGAGATGCAACATTTCAGTTGATATCCACAACCCAAATTTCAAACGTTCGAAAAAACCAAGAAACCGTGGAGATGCAACATTTCAGTTGATATCCACAACCCGAATTTCAAAGGTTCGAAAAAACCTAAAAACCATGGAGACGCAACATTTCAGTTGATATCCATAACCCAAAGGTTCGAGAAAACCACAAATTTCAAAACTCGTGCGGAAACGACATCAAGTCAGTACCCGCAAAACCAAAAATTTTGAAAAGCAAGGATACGACATTCCATCGATACTTACACCCAAATCCGCAAGGATGCGACATTCCATCGATACTCGCAACCGAATGAGCAAGGATGTGACATTCTATCGATACTTGCAAGACCATTCAGCAGGGAGGCGACTTTTAGTCAATACTTGCATTTTTGAAAACCAAACCGGCTATAAACGCCACCAAAACAGGCTATAGATGCCACCAAAACAGGCTATAAATGACACAAACCGGCTATCAATGCCACAAACTCGGCTATCAATGCCACCAAAAACGGCTATCAATGCCACAAATTCGGCTATCAATGCCACAAAAAAGCTGGCTCTCATGCCACAAAACCGGTTATCAATGCCACAAACCAAAAACTTGGCTTTCAAAAAACCTGACTATTAATGCCACAAACTCGGTTTCCATGCTACACAAAAAATTTTCTGGCTCCCATGCCAAAACAATCATTTGACAAAAGATTTTCACAAAATGACAAAACTTTTGATCAAATCCCATTTAGCAATTACTTTTATCACAAAATGATTTAAGTGAGTGTAGGAAAAACAAAAAAAAGCATCCCATTTAGCAATTACTTTTATCATAAAAAGATTTAAGTGAGCGTAGGGAAAACAAAAGAAAAAGCATCCCATTTAGTAATTACTTTTATCACAAAAAGATTTAAGTGAGAGTAGGGAAAACAAAGAAAAAAGCATCCCATTTACCAATTACTTTCATCACAAAAAAGATTTAAGTGAGCGTAGGGAAAACAAAAAAAAAAAAGGGTACCAAAAAAATACATGCGGTACCAAAAAAAATAAACTGTTCACAAACACTACAAAAAAGAAGGATAGTTTCTGCTACAAAAATCAGAAGCTCAGCCAAAGATGGTCTCCAGCCAAGATTTCAGCTCCTCAAGCAAACTTTTGGCCTCAGTCGTCAGGGATTCCAGGGCACGCTTCTTCGGGAACTTGCCATGAGATGCTGGGGTGGGTTGTAACCCTTCTTTCACACCGGGAAGCTTATCCCGAGCAATTCGCCATTGGTTGTCCTCTTGAAATCTCCTTTCAAGGACTCGATCAGCATCTGCAACCCGGCGAATCAGAGCACTCTCCCTGTCACGAGCCTCTGTTATAGCAGCCCACTTGGCAGCAACTTGTGCCTTCAAATGCTCAAGACGTTTCCTGACCTCATCGACCTCCCTATCAAGGATTTTAAGGTCATGTGTCAGCCCAATGATGGCTAGCTCTTCTAAGTTCTTCTCTCGGACTATCTGCCTCCTGCTTTGTGTAGCCTCATTCAGGTCAGACTTAGCCTTATTAGCAGGGTCCAGGAACATCTCCTTGAAGAACTGGACGTCAGCAAAACCCATGATCTCAAACCACTTGTCACCCAGTGCAATGATCCTATCAACGATCGCCTTGGCACATGTGACATCCATACCAGCCTTTTCGGCATCACTGAGAATCTCTAGTACATGCTGGATCATGCCAAATCCAGCATCCAAGTGCCCAGAAAGGAGAGTCTCAATCCAAGAGCTCAGAACCCGCACCACCACCTTCTTCGCAAAAAGAAGAGATGGCCCAGCTGAAGATTCGCCCCGCTCTGTTGGTCGGCTGCTCATGTCATCACCCGTTGGAAGAGTAATAAAAGAACTCTTTCCAGTTGGAGCTGCTCAGGGAGGAATCTCAGCACGAGGTATCTCCTCAACAGTGTCAGAACTGGTCCCAGGAGTCTCTACCTCTGGATCGACCTCTGGCATCTCTTGCTCTGGTTCTGAAGGAAGCGACGGACTCTCCTTTGTTACTTCAAAACCTGCCAAAGAAACACACAAAGGTATGAATATGATCCTATTTGAAAATTATTATCAGGGTTATTACTACAAAATACCTTCTTCGACGACTGGCGGAACACTCTCTTCCTCCATGAACTCATCGGAAGCATCGTCAACATTTGCGTCCATCGATGGTTTAAAGTCATCGGAATCCTGTGGCAAGCCAGCTGACAAGAAAAATATTAGCAAATAAAGTCACAGACAAAAAAAAAGAAAGCAAAAAAAAATTCATACCAGTTGGAGATTCTGGAATCACTCCAGAGTCCCTCGGTTCTTCTTTTGGTGCAGCGACCGGATCCGTCACCACCTCTTCGGTTGGAACCTCAGGCATCGCCAAGTCTTCCTCTGCTAAAAAAAAGAAGCAGTAGGGGAGAAAAAAAATCAAGACATGGAAAAATCCCATGAAAAGAAATGGAAAGAGAAAAAGGAAGAATCATACCTTCGCCGACAGTCTCTTCTTCTCGGCTTCTTTTTTCCGGAGGCTCATCAGCATTCCCTGGCACCTCCTCATTGATAGTAAGAGGGACTTCTAAGTCAGGACCTCATGTCGCCCCTTGCTGCGATGATGACTCCTCTTCCTCTTACTTCTGTGGGCTCGCTTCTTAGAAGAACCTGCCCCGCTATCAGAGTTAGGTTTCCCACTTGACTCCTCACTGGATGGTCTACCCTTGACAGTAGACTCCACGGAAGCTTGCCTTTGCGCTGCTTGCATCTAAGCATCAAGCTCGGCTTCCTCCTGTTCTAGCTGCTCTAAAGCCTCATCAGGCATTTCTCGAACAGCTTTAGAACCAATGACGCCCTGGTCACCGAGAAAGCCTATCTTGTACTTCTCTCCAGAAAGGAAGGCCCAAACTTCCTCTCGCCAGACGCCATCCGACTTTCCAAGGCCCTTTCCAGATGACAGCTTCACATCAAGCTCCTTCTTGGAAAGCCCCCAATATGCCGAAAAGCTCTCCGCGAACCACTTCGCAAAGCCGGCAGTCCGTGAAGTCGACAGCACAGGATAAGAGATCATGGCAGTAGTGTCTTCAGCACTATAGAAAGCCCATGCATTTCTCCCATCCTACAAACCTCCAAAGCGCTTCACCATGCTTGAAGGCGCTCCAACAACGTCTTGAGAAAAGCCTAACTGTAGAGCAAAGCGAAAAGGTACATACGGCTGGATGTCGACGAAAAGATATCTGCGGTACACCATCATGCCGACACGTATGATGAAAAGCCACTCCTTCTCTGCATTTGTCAAGGAGTAATGCCTTCCCGACGCTGCCCTGGTAGAGTCTCGGGAGGCACCAAAATCAAAAGCCTTCTTCCGCAACTCCGGAGATAGCTTCACTGAAGACTGTCCCATCTTGACGTCCCTGAATCGTCGGATCCTCATGCGGGCAAATAAAAGTGATTCGGACACGGCTTTGCCCTTAGCCAGCCGAATCATCAGAGGATCATCATCATGTGCAGCACCTAGCCGGTGGAAGCCAGGATAGTGGTACACATACCACGAATAAAAGATGCGGGCTGAAAATACCCTATTCATTGGGAGCCCAAGCCGAACCAAAAAAGCAGCAGCCTGCAGTTCGGTACACAGGTAGGAGTAAAGAGCTGGCACCAAAGCAAGCTGCTCTCCAAACACCATCTGACAAGCCTGAAAAATACAATGCGGCCTGATGTGTGTTCCATCTCCTCCAGCAAAAACGGCCTCACCAAGCCAATAAGTGAGGTAAACAGCGAGATCTCTCCGCGGTACAATGTCAGGACATATGGCGTTTGTACTCGCACAGAAATCTCTCAACTCTTCTTGCATAGCCAAGATCTTCTTCGAACCCGGATTCTTAGCTCTGTCTTCCCGGGTCATGCTATCAGAAGACTCCCCGCTTTCAAAGAAGTTAGGAGAAGAAGAGTTAAAACTCTTCCAATTGCTGGATCTAACTTTCAAGCCTTCCTTCTCCTTCAAAAAATCATAAAAGGCAACGAGCTGAAAGTACAGAAGCCTGAACTCCTCCGACTGCTCCTCGAGGACGCTATCGATCGGCATAAACTCCTCATAGAGTTTTCCAAGGATGGGTAATCCAGTAATGGCGCTCAGCTCCTTCAAAGAGAAACCAATCTCACCATTCGTCATAACGAAGGTATTGGTTTGTGGAAGGAATGACTCCAACATAGCCATGAAGGCCTCGTCGGAAAAGATCACGGTCTCCCTAAAGGCGCGGACCCCATCAAAAATCCCGGCTTCCTTCAAAACGGCGCCACCAATCAGCAGGACGCGATCAATCCACGACTTCCACTCGGAGTCAGCACTGAAATGGCCACGAAGTCGAAAATGCTTCACCCAATTGCTGCCGTCACCGCTGAAAATGCCAAGGCCCACCGGTCTCAAATCGACCGACGGATAATCAGAGCCCTGGTAGCCGCTGGCCGGCATCAACATATCCATGTCAATAGGTGACTTCTCCGCATATCCAGGAGAACCGCCAACAAAGATCCCGGTCTTGATTACATTTGTCCTTCTCACCCAGCTTGGAGGATCTTCCCTCTTAGAGCACGTGGGGGTAAGGCTCATGATCGAGACGGTGCGATCAAACGTCGACCGGGTAGCAACAGTCTTCTTCTCACCATCTGCTGTGAAAGAGAACTGAAAACATCTTCTCTGGTATGTCATGTCATCAGGGACTGCATCACCAAAGAAGAAGGTAGGCTTGGGCAAAACACTCTGATCTTCCATCACCCATGGACGACTGCTTACCATGATCTTATAAAACTCCTATCCCTTGAGAGCGATCAGTCGCTGCCTCATCTTATCTTTGTTGAGAGAGTCACACTCTTCCAGATTTCTCTCAACATACTGGACCTTCTCCCAAGCCTGTTGAACGGCCGGATTAGAAGATCTAGCAAATCGACGAGGTACGCTTGTATCAAGCTCTTTACCCTTGTTCATTCTGGAGGAACCACCTGCAAAGGATGGAAAGAAAAAGATCAAACATCAAAATGACAGAATTTCGCTAAAAAAAATCTAGCAAAATTTTGACATGACTCCGGGGTAATTCCGAAGAAAAAGGAAATATCCCGAAAGAAATAGAAAGCTTGAAGATGGGCTCAACATTGCTGCGAGGTCTGAAACTCCAAACTTTCGAAACCTAAAGTCTCCGCAAAATCAGGAAGGGCTCAACATTGCTGCGAGCTCCAAATTCCCAAATTTGCAAAAAACTTTCAGGTATGCTACAATATCATGCTACAATTCAATTTACAAGAAAATATACATGCATGAACATCTTGGTTTACCAAAAAAAATGCATTATCATGATGAGCAAAAAAAAAAAGAAGAAAAGAAACTTTCTCAAAAAAAAAGAGAAAAAAAAGGAGCTGCCCCCACAGGCCACTTCGCCGTACGGCCAACAAATCAAAAAAAAAAAGCACGAAAAAAAAAGAAGAGAAAACACGTGTAAAAAAAAAGAGAAAAAACACGTGGAAAAGAAAAAAAAGAGAAAAGAAAAGAAAGAAACAAAAAAAAAAAAGAAAGAACCTTTTTTTCCTACAATGGGGTTTTCTTAAAAAATGGAACTTACTTGAAGCCATTGATGGAGAAGAAGAAGAAAAGTCTTGAAGATCTTGAAGAAGAAGAACTCTTTGTCTTGAAGCTCTCTTGGGATTGTTACAAAAGAAACCAATAAGAGCAAGAGATCCAACCTCCTCCTTGCTTTTTATAGAAGAGAGCAAACCAAAGAAGGAAAGAAGAAAGATGTAAGTGTTACTAATTAGTAACCTTACCAAAAGAAAGAAATTAGAAAGATTCTTTCCCAAAAGAAAGATATCTTGAGGGATTCTCTCCCAAAAAGAAATCAATGAGAGATTTTCTCCCAAAAGTTAGGAGATTTGAGATATTCTCTCCCAAAGAAAGATATCTTAAGATATTCTCTCCCAAAGAAAGATATCTTGAGATATTCTCTCCCAAAATAAAGGGAACATGAGAGATTCTCTCCATCTCTCCATCTCTCCAAGTAAAGATATTATTAGATATTCTCTATCCAAATGAGATATTTTTAGATATTCTTTACAAAAATGACACCATATGAGATCTAAGCCATTTCAAAAGCTTAAGGTCCCATGGGTTAGCCCATATGAGCCAGGTTTGACCACCTAGGCACTAAAAAAAAAATTTGGGCTTTTAGTCAAAGAGAAATCCCTCTTACCAAGAGCTTACAAAAATGGTTCCATGCCTCTTTTGAGTTGATTGGACCATACAAAAAAGAATTCCAAGCCCCACGAGCTTCCAAAAATCAAACCATCCAGCCTCATCTACCAAATTGAGCCAAAATCTTGAAATTAACATTCCACAAAAATCAAAACCAAATCCTGGTCCCTTAACTTGCCACATACAGCTTGTTAGGTCACAAGACCAAAACCAAAAACCAAAACCTAATCCCCTAACTTGCCACATACAGCCTATTAGGTCACAAGATCAAGATCAAAATCAAAATCGACCCCCAACATTCCACATACAACTTGTTGGGTCACATGGTCAAAATCAAACCCGACCCCCTAACCTGCCACATACATCTTGTTAGGTCACAAGGTCAAAAACAAAACCCAAATCCACATCCCTGATGTCATCTTCAAAACTTTGCCTCGAGATGGTACGTGATCCCTTACACTACTATAAAAATTTCCCTGGAAGCTCAAAAGGTTACAAATACCAAAAGAAAAATTGCTCAAAGACTCTTGGTCAAGTCACAAGCTCTCCTTTGAAAAATCTCTTCAAGGCACATCGACTACAAAAGTTAAGCAACTCGTCGCTGCACCTCGAGGGGGCATTTGTTGACACAAAAAAATGTGTCACTTTGCTTCTTCAAAATCCAGAAAACTACATGAAGTCGCAGCCTACCATAAATAGGCAAAGCTACTTCCAAAAATCAAATCTTATCAGAATCAAACAAAAACTGCAAGATCCTTCAAGACAGCCAAAAGAGGAGTACACAAAAGTTTCAGGCCATTTCAAAATCATTTGGCCTAACTTCGCTTCTCTGACAGCTGAAAAGCAGCTCCCGGCGGCGAAAGCATCGGAGACACCAAATCTTCGATCAAAGCCGATGGATAATCACAAAATACATCCAAAAGACTCCACGTCAAGTTCCGAGTCAAACCGACAACGTTTGACCCTACATCAACCCTCGAACAGCTAAATCAAGCGTCTCGGCGGTGAGAACCACCGAGTCAATCACTCATCAGATAGAGCACATGGACGGCTTCAAAATGCTTACAAAGGGCTACACGTCAAATTTCAGGTCATTTCGACAACATTTGACCAGACTTTGACGCTCGGAAGCCAAATCAGGCCTCTCGGCGGCGAAGCTCCCCGGGACCATGGTTTCCAAGACGGAGCCAATGGATCATTTTAAAATGACTTCAATAGGTTCCCTGTCAAATTTCAAGTCAATCGGATATCGGTTGACCGCACATCAAGCCGCGACATCTTCATCGCGACAAAAACAAGTCTACTGGTGATAAAGCCCCAAACGACTTCAAAACTCAAACAAAAGCCTATGGTTGGTCTTATTTACTGCTCAGGAGGCTTTACCGCAAGTTTCAGGTCATTCCGACATCGTTTGACCCAGTTTCAGCTTCTGACGAAAAATCGGCAGCTCTGCGCGACAAGGTCTTCGGCTTTCTTGGAAAATTAGAAACTTTGTAAACCAAAATGCAAGGATTCTCATCAGGTTTTCTATAGGGAAATCAGGCCAATAAATGATCAAAGAGTCAAGAAAAAATACAGAAGAAAAAAGAATAAAAAAACATAAAAAACGGACGCAAAACGGGACAAAAAGGGGGAAAACCCCTCCAGGGTCGCCGGCGACCCTGGAGCCCAGGATCTCGGGTAGGCCCCGGAAAGTCCATTTTTTCACCGTTTTTTTGCGATTCGAAGCATCCAGCTCCACTGATTTTCCAAAATTCATACTTTTGAGAGACCAAATCCTCTGACATCCATCAAAATCAAGGGTCAATCATCAAGAGTATCAAAATCAGACATTGATCACCAACCGGTTAACCAAAAAGTGTGATTTCTACCCGACCGATCGAGAAGTCGACAGGACAGATGGCACCGACCCGCTGTTGGCAACCAATACCTGAAGTTACATGGTCATCTGATGTCGATCTACATGAAGATCCATCGATGATCATCACCAGAAGAATCCCAAAAGACGCGGCACGGCTCGCGACTCTTCAACTGCTCGGCGACCACTTAATTGCGATTAATTGACTAGCTTTATTACAGTCATTAATCCATTTCTTTGGACGGCCCAACCAGAAGAAAGCATCCGGGAGTTACAAGTCAATTGATTCATGGCATTGAAACCCATGAAACTCCTCCCATCATGGCGATTACAGGCGATTAAATGCCCTCAATCTCCTACGGCCAATCAAAAGCCAAGAAAAAGGAGTTACAAAATAAAGGAATTAAATCCTGTAACTCCTCCCATTATATGGCTTAATGACAATAAAAGCCCATAAACCCTCCTAAATGGCTACCAAAAAGCCTATAAATAGGAGAGCACTCCAAGAAGAAAGGACAGCATGAAAAAAAACAAGACAGACTGCAGAAAATCCGGAAACTCAGACAGAAAAAGGCATCAAAAATCTAAGAGAAAGAAAGAGAGAAAACTCTGCGGAAGTTCTACACCGACCACCGCTACAAGGTGACAAAAGTCCCTTGGGGGTATCCCCCCCAAGGTCCTTGCCTGCTCATTCTGCCTCCAATGGCTTAGACGTGGCTTTTCAGCCCGTCTACTTAGTTTTTTATTGGATGTAGGACCTTCTTTTGGTCTTTGTCCTCTAAAAACATGAGGTTATAGCCAAGCCAAGCGAATCAAGAGCATCCTTTGTTCTCATCTGCATGGATGATGGCGAAGTCCACATACGGCTTGGGACCGTCAATCTGAACGAGTCCCACACAATCTCCTAAGAAGTTAGATCCTCATTTTCATGCTTTTCATTGTAGTTTGTATTTTTCCAAAAGAGACAAAAAATCACAACTCTTGTCTTTCATTATTGATAAGAATTATAAATCGGCTATAAACACCAAAAATCGGCTATAAACGCCAAAATCGGCTATAAATGCCAAAAAAAATCGCCTTTCATAGCAAATCAAGAAAAATGTCTCTTTTCTTAAATATATGTGCAATGGAAAATTTGAAAGAAGTTGATTTCCGTTTTACTTGCGAAGGTTGATCTCCGGATCACCACTTGCAATTCTAAGTAAAATAGAAAACCTGGCACACCCACACAAAAAAAAATATTGATGGACGCCTCTGCCCCCCGGTTACGAAAGGGTCGGACCCAAATGGACTCCCACGTCCGGCGACCTCGGTAGAACTGAGCAGAAGCGCTGCTCCATCATGCGACTTCATGTAGCTTTTTCGATCTTGAAGAGGCAAAGTGACATTTTTGGTGTCAACACCTTACTACAACAAGGCACAATCGCTTCTGCAAAAGTTTGACATCTGTCACATCACCCACATCCGTAGAGGTGAAAACACTCGTGCAGATGCCCTGGCTGGACTTGCCGCATCTATGGTGATCCAGGAAGGGGAAAACATGCAAATCACATTGTACAAGAGAAGGATCTTCCCTCCTCTTAACACACACCAAGCAGTTGCTGAATGCCACTGAGTGGTTGGAAGTCGAACCTCTATCCTTAAACCTTCAATTAGCGACTGGAGGGATTCGTTCATTGATTACACTATATTCTGAATCCTACCTGAAGATCCAAAAGAACGGGTAAGCGTCCAAAGGCGAGCCCCAAACTTTCATTTGGATATTCCTTCAAAAATCCTTTACAGGAAATCCTTCAATGGAGTACTTCTACGTTGCTTGTCACAAAAAGAGGCTGAAGAAATACTCAAAGGAGTTCATGCTGGTCATTGTGGTGCCCATCAAGCTGGTCTCAAGCTCTACGATCAGATAAAAAAGTACGTTGTTACTGGCCTACCATGGTAGCTGACGCAATGCAATTTGCTAAACACTGCCAACAATGCCAAGTTCACGGAGATTACATTCACATGCCTCCAGAATGGCTACATCCTACAGCGATCTCATGGCCTTTCGAAGCCTAGGGTATGGGACATCTTTGGTCCTATTTCTCCCCCTTCAAGCAAATGTCATCACTTCATCTTCGTCGCTACAGATTATTTCTCCAAGTGGTCAGAAGCATTTACGCTCAACGAAATGAAAACCTCATCAGTCCTTCAGTTCTTACGCACCAACATTGTTTGTCATTTCGGCATACCTAAGAGATTCGTCCGTGATAACGAACCACAATTCCGGGATCATCGATTCTACAGGTTCTGTGACAAATACAAAATCCAAAGTTATCCTTCGACTCCATACAATCCGGCGACAAACGGATTAGCAAAGGCCTTCAATAAGACACTCTGTAAAATCCTCAAGAAAATGGTCTCTAGTCACAAAAGAGACTGGAGTGACAAAATGTCTGAAGCTTTGTGGGCCTATCGAACCACCGTTCGAGGACCAACCCATAGCACACCGTTCTCCTTGGTCTATGGATGCGAAGCTGTCATACCCTTGGAAGTATAAACTCCTTCCTTGAGGGTATCTTTGCAAAATGACATGACTCAAGAAAGCAATGTCAAATTGCGACTCCATGAGCTGGACAATCTCGACGAGAGATGGCTCAAAGCTCGACAGAGCATTGAACTTGACCAAGCACGCATGGCCGGATCTTTTGACAAGAAGGTCAGGCAACACGCCTACAAAAAGGGTGAGTTGGTTCTTGCGGAAAAAAGACCAATGGTTTTCGCTCACAAGTCCAAAGGCAAGTTTGAGCCAAAATGGGAGGGACCCTACGTCATTGACAAGGTCTTCTCCAACGCCACATACGCTCTCGTAAACATGGAAGGCGACAGATGTATGCTGTCCATCAACGACAAGTTCTTAAAGCGGTATTACCCTTGAAGGCTTACCGAACTAGGTAAGAGCAATGCCTGCACGGCCAAAGCCTATTTCCAGGTACTCGCTCATTGAACCGATCCCTTTTAGAGTTTTCATATCAAATGTTGAAATTTCTAGAAACTTAAAACAATGCTTACTTTCATCATTTCATTGTTGAAAAATTCCAAGTTCAGGAGCCTCTCCCAAACTTGACCAAAGTTTTCGATCCTTGAACCCAAAATTCATGGTTTGAAACAAAATCCGGATTCAGGGATTTCCACCCTAGTCCACCCTGCATTTTACCGTCAAAATCGTTTTAGGTCAGAATTTATGACCCTCGTGTCTTTAAACAAAAAATGGTTTTTCAAAAAAAAAAATAAAAAAAACCACAAGGAATCGACGCTTGGTCGATACTCGCACAAATCGGAAGAACGTGAACCACGTTCGATACTTCCAAAATTACAGGGAAGCGACATTTCGTCGATACTTCCAAAATCAAAAAAAAATTGTGGAGACGCAACATTTCAGTTGATATCCACAACCAAAATTTCAAAGGTTCAAAAAAACCTAAAATCATGGAGATGCAACATTTCAGTTGATATCCACAACCCAAATTTCAAAGGCTCGAAAAAAACCAAGAAATCATGGAGATGCAACATTGCAGTTGATACCCACAATCCAAAGGTTCGAGAAAATAGTAAATTTCATAAATCATGGGGAAACGACATCAAGTCAGTACCTGCAAAACCAAATTTTTGAAAAGTAAGGAAGCGACGTTTAGTCGATACTTGCACCCAAATCCACAAGGAGGCGACATTCCAACTAAATGAGGAAGGATGCGACATTCCATCGATACTTGCAAGACCATTCAGCAGAGAGGCGACTTTTAGTCGATACTTGCATTTTTGAAAACCAAAACCGGCAATAAATGCCGCCAAAATTGGCTATAAATACCACCAAACCGGCTATAAATGCCACAAACCGACTATCAATGCAACAAAACAAAAACCTGGCTTTCACGCCAACAAACCAAAACTTGGCTTTCAAAAAAAAAAAGGCTATCAATGCCACAAACTGGCTATCAATCCCACAAAAACTGGCTCTCATGTCAAAATCAACTTTCATGCTACAAACAAAATCTGGCTCCCATGCTAAAACAATCATTTGACAATTGATTTTCACAAAATGACAAGCTTTTGATCAAATCCCATTTAGCGATTACTTTCATCACTAAAAGATTCAAGTAAAAGTAGGGAATAACAAAAAAATCCCATTTAGCAATTGCTTTCATCACAAAAGGATTTAAGTGAGCGTAGGGAAAAAAGTACCAAAAAATACATGTGGTACCAAAAAAAAAAAAAAAAAAGTGTTCACAAGCACTACAAAAAAAAAGAGTATAAAAAAAATAAATGTGGTACCAAAAAAAAAAGAAGAAGAAGAGTTTCTATTACAAAAAATGAGAAACCAGAAGCACAGCCAAAAAGGGCCTCCAGCCAAAGTTTCAGCTCCTCGAGCAAACTTTTGGCCTCAGCCGTCAGAGTTTCCAAAGCACGCTTCTTTAAGAACTTGCCATGAGATGCTGGAGAATGTCGTAACTCTTCTTCGACGCCGGGAAGCTTATCCCAAGCAGCTCGCCATCGTTTGTTCTCTTGAGTCCTCCTTTTGAGAACTCGATCGGCATCTGCAACCTGGTGAATCAGAGCTCTCTCCCTATCCCAAGCCTCTATTATAGCAGCCCACTTAGCCGCGACTTGCGCCTCCAAATGCTCAAGACGTTGCCTAGCCTCGGCGACCTCCCTAAAAAGGATGGTAATGTCCTTCCTCAGCCCGATGATGGCTAACTCTTCTATGTTCCGCTCCCGGACGAACGGTTTCCTGCTCTGTGTCGTTTCATCCAAGTCAGATTGAGCCTTATTATCCTGGAACATCTCCTTGAAGAAGAAACCATCAGGGAAAGCCATGGTCTCAAACCACTTGTCATCTAGTTCAATGATCCTATCAACGATCGCCGTGGCACCTATGACGTCCAGACCAGCCTCTTCGACATCACCGAGAATATCCAGCACATGTTGGATCATGCCAAATCTGGCATCCAAGTGTCCGAAAGGAGAGTCTCTATCCAACAACTCAAAACTCGTGCCAGCACCTTCTTCGCAAATAGAAGAGATGGCCCAGATGAAGATTCGTCCCGCTCCGTCGGTCGGCTGCTCATGTCTTGCCCGATTGGAAGAGTAACAAAAGAACTCTTTCCGATTGGAGCCACAGGGGAAGAAATCTTATCACGAGGTCTCGCCTATGCCGTATTAGAACTGGTTGTAGGAATCTCTGTCTCCGGATCAACCTTTGTTACCCCTTGCTCTGGTTTTGAATAAAGCGATGGACTCTCTTCTGTCACTTCATAACCTGCCAATGAAATACAAAAAGGTATAAATATGATCATGTTAAAAAATCATCATCAGGGTTGTTACTACAAAGTACCTTCTTCGGCGACTGGCGGAATACTCTCTTCCTCCATGAACTCATCAGAAACATCGTCAGAATTTGCGTCCATTGATGGTTCAAAGTCATCGGAATCCTGTGGAAACTCAACTGACAAGAAAAATGTTAGCAAATCAAGTCACAGACAAAAAAAAAAAAAGAAAACAATAGAAATCATACCAATTGGAGATTCTGGAATCACCCCAGAGTCCCTCAGTTCTTCTTCAGGTGCAGCTACCGAATCCATCGCCGCCTCATCGGTCGGAACCTCGGGCATCACCAACTCTTCATCCTCTACTAAAAAAAAAACAAAGAGAGAGGAGGAGAAAAGTCAAATCAGAACATGGAAAGCTCCTTGAAAGAAATACAAAGAGAAAGAGGAAGAATCATACCTTCACCCACGGTCTCTTCTTCTCAGCTCCTTTTTTTCGGAGGCTCGTCAGCAACCCCTAGCACCTCCTCATTGATAGACAGAGGGACTTCTAAATCAGGAGAGTCTTCAACCCGTCCTCGCAACGTTGACCCCTCTTCCTCTTGCTCCTGCGAGCTCGCTTTCTTGAAGAACCTGTCCCATTTTTGGAGTCAAGCTTCCCGCTTGACTCCTCACTGGATGCACCGCTCTTGCCAGTGGACTCCACAGAAGCTCGCCTCTGCCTTGCATCCAAGCTTCAAGCTCAGCTTCCTCCTGTTCTAACTGCTCTAAGTCCTCTTCAGGTACTTCCCGGACAGCTTCAGAACCGATGACGCCCTGGTCACTGAGAAAGCCTATCGTGTGATTCTCTCCAGAAAGGAAGGCCAAAACTTCATCTCGCCGGACGCCATTCAACTTTCCAATGCCTTTTCCAGAAGACAGATTTACATCAAGCTCCTTCTTGGAAAGCCCTCGATATGCCAGAAAGCTCTCCGCGAACCACTTCGCGAAGCCGGCAGTCCGGAAAGTCAACAGCTCTGGATAAGAAATCATGGCAGTAGTGTCTTCAGCGCTATAGAAAGCCCATGCATTTTTCCCGTCCTACAGACCTCCAAAGGCTTCACCATACTCGAAGGCGCTCCAACAACGCCTTGAAAAAAACCCAACTATATGTCGACGAAAAGATGTCTACAGTACACCATTGTGCCGACTCGTATACTAAAAAGCCACCCATTCTCTGCATTTTTCAAAGAGTAATGCCTTCCCGACCCTGCCCCGGGTAGAGTCTCGGGAGGCACAAACATCAAAAGTCTTCTTCCGTAACTCCGGAGAAAGCTTCACTGAAGACTGCCCCATCTCGACGTCCCTAAATCGTCGGATCCTCATGCGGGCAAACAAAAGTGATTCGAAGAAGGCTTTACCCTTAACCAATCAAATCATCGGAGGATCATCATCCTGTGCAGCACCCAGCCAGTGGAAGCCAGGACAGTGGTATACAAACCACGAATAAAATATGTGGGCTGAAAATACCCTATTCATCGGGACCCCAAGCCGAACCAAAAAAGCAGCAGCCTGCAATTCGGTACACAAGTAGGACTAAAGAGTAGGCACCAAAGCAAGCCGCTCTCCAAACGCCATCTGACAAGACGAAAAAATACAATGCGGCCTAGTGTACGTTCCATCTCCTCCAGCAAAAACAGCCTCACCTGGCCAATAAGTGAGTTAAATGGCGAGATCTCTCCGCAGTGCAATATCAGAGCAAATGGCGTCTGTACTCACGAAGAAATTCCTCAACTCTTATTGCATGACCAAAGTCTTCTTCGAACCCGGATCCCTAGCCCTGTCTTCCCGGGTCATGCTATCAGAAGACTCCCTACTGTCAAAGAAGTTGGGGAACGAAGAGCCAAAACTCTTCTAACTGCTGGACCTGACTTTCAAGCCCTCCTCTCCAGAAAAATCATAGAAGGCGACAAGCTAAAAGTACAGAAGCCTAAACTCCTCAGACTTTCCTCAAGGACGTTGTCAATCGGCATGAACTCTTCATAGAGTTTGCCAAGGATAGGCAACCCAATAATGGCGTTCAACCCCTTCAAAGGAAAACCAATCTCACCATTCGTGACAACGAAGGTACTGGTTTGTGGAAGGAATCACTCCAACACAGCCATGAAGGCCTCATTGGAAAAACTCACAGTCTCCCTAAACGCACAGACCGCATCAAAAATCCCGGCTTCCTTCAAAACGGCGCCACCAATCAACAGGACGCGAACAGTCCACGACTTCCAATCGGAGTCAGCACTGAAACGGCCACGTAGCCGAAAAGGCTTCACCTAATTACTACCGTCACCGCTGAAAAATAGCAAGGCCTACCGGTCTCAAATCGACCGACGGATAATCAGAGTCCTGGTAGCCGCTCACCGGCATCAACATGTCCATATGGGCATGCGACTTCTCCGCATATCCGAAAGGACCGCCAACAAAAACCGCGGTCTTTATCACGTTGGTCCTTTTAACCCAGCTTGGATGATCTTCCCTCTTAGAGCATGTGGGAGAAATGCTCATGATCGAGATAGCACGATCAAAAGTCGACTGGGTAACAATACTTCTCTCCTCACCATCAGTTGTATAAGAGAACTGAAAACATCTTCTCTGGTCTGTCACGTCGTCAGGGACTGCATCACCAAAGAAGAAGGCAGGCTTGGGCAACACCCTCTGATTGTTCATAACCCAAGGACGGTTGCTTACCATGATCTGATAGAACTCCTCACTCTTGAGAGCGATCAGTCGTTGCCTCATCTCATCTCTGTTGAGGGAGTAACACTCTTTCAAGTTTCTCTCAACATACTGAACCTTCTCCCAGGCCTGCTGAATGGCCGCATTGGAAGATCTAGCAGATTAATGAGGTACGCTTGTAGCAGGCTCTTTACCCTTATGCATTTTGGAGGAACCACCTGCAAATGTAGGAAAAGAAAAAGATCAATCATCAAAATGAAAGGATTTCGCTAAAAAGTCTGGCAAAATTTTGGCATTATTCTGAGGCAATTCCAAAGAAAAAGGAAAATATCCCAAAAGAAATAGAAAGCTTGAAGATGGGCTCAACATCGCTGCGAGCTCAAAAACTCCAAACTTTCAAAACCTCAAAAATCTCCGTAAAATCACGAAGGGCTCAACATCGCTGCGAGCTCCAAATTCCTAAATTTGCAAAGATTTTCAGGTATGCTATCACATCATGCTCTCAGTCCAATTTACCAAAAAAAAAAAGTGTTTACAAGCACTACAAAAAAAAAAGAGTACAAAAAAAATACATGTGGTACCAAAAAAAAAAGAAGAAGACTTTATGTTACAAAAAATGAGAAACCAGGAGCTCAGCCAAAAATGGGCTCCAACCAAAGTTTCAGCTCCTCGAGCGAACTTTTGGCCTCAGCCGTCAGAGTTTCCAAAGCACGCTTCTTCAGGAACATGCCATGAGATGCCGGAGAATGTCGTAACCCTTCTTCGACATCGGGAAGCTTATCCCAAGCAGCTCGCCATCATTTGTTCTCCTGAGTCCTCTTTTTGAGAACTCGATCGGCATCTGCAACCTGGCGAATCAAAGCTCTCTCCATGTCCTGAACCTCTTTTATAGCAGCCCACCAGGCCGCGACTTGCACCTCCAAATGCTCAAGACGTTGCCTAGCCTCGGCGACCTCCCTAAAAAGAATGGTAATGTCCTTCCTCAGCCCGATGATGGCTAACTCTTCTAAGTTCCTCTCCCGGACGAACTGTTTCCCGCTCTGTGTAGTTTCATCCAAGTCAGATTGAGCCTTATTAGCAGGATCCTGGAACATCTCCTTGAAGAAGAATTCATCAGGGAAAGCCATGGTCTCAAACCACTTGTCATCTAGTTCAATGATCCTATCAACGATCGCCGTGGCACCTATGACGTTCAGACCAGCCTCTTCGACATCACCGAGAATATCCAGCACATGTTGGATCATGCCAAATCTGGCATCCAAGTGTCCAGAAAGGAGAGTCTCTATCCAAGAACTCAAAACCCGTGCCAGCACCTTCTTCGCAAATAGAAGAGATGGCCCAGATGAAGATTCGCCCCGCTCCGTCGGTCGGCTGCTCATGTCATGCCCGATTGGAAGATTAACAAAAGAACTCTTTCCAATTGGAGCCACAGGGGAAGGAATCTTATCACGAGGTCTTGCCTCTGCAGTGTCATAGTTGGTTAAAGGAGTCCCTATCTACGGATCAAACTTTGGCACCCCTTGCTCGGGTTCTGAAGAAAGCGATGGACTCTCTTCTGTCACTTCATAACTTGCCAATGAAATACAAAAAGGCATGAATATGATCCTGTTAAAAAATCATCATCAGGGTTGTTACTACAAAGTACCTTTTTCGGCGACTGGCAAAATACTATCTTCCACCATGAACTCATCGGAAGCATCGTCGACATTTGCGTCCATTGATGGTTCAAAGTCATCGGAATCCTGTGGCAACTCAGCTGACAAGAAAAATGTTAGCAAATCAAGTCACAGACAAAAAAAAAGAAGAAAGAAAGCAAAAGAAGTCATACCAATTGGAGATTCTGGAATCACCTCAGAGTCCCTTGGTTCTTCTTCAGGTGCAGCTACCGGATCCATCACCACCTCATCGGTCGGAACCTCGGGCATCACCAAGTCTTCATCCTCTGCCAAAAAAAATAGAGAGAGAGGAGGAGAAAAATCAAATCAGACCATGAAAGAAATAGAAAGAGAAAGAGGAAGAATCATACCTTCACCCACGGTCTCTTCTTCTCGGCTCCTTTTTTCCGAAGGCTCGTCAGCATCCCCTGGCACCTCCTCATTAATAGTGAGAGGGACTTCTAAATCAGGAGAGTCTTAATCCGTCCCTCGTGACGTTGACCCCTCAACCTCTTGCTCCTGCAGGCTCGCTATCTAGAAGAACCTGCCCCATTGTCAAAGTCAGGCTTCCCGCTTGACTTCTCACTGGATGGTCTGCTCTTGCCAGTGGACTCCACGGAAGCCCGCCTCTATGCCTCTTGCATCCAAGTGTCAAGCTCAGCTTCCTCCTATTCTAGCTACTCTAAGGCCTCATCAGGTACTTCCCGGACAGCTTTAGAACCGATGACGCCCTGGTCACCGTAAAAGCCTATCGTGTGTTTCTCTCCAGAAAGGAAGGCCAAAACTTCCTCTCGTCGGACGCCATCCCACTTTCCAATGCCTTTTCCAGAAGACAGCTTTACATCAAGCTCCTTCTTGGAAAGCCCTCGATATGCCAGAAAGCTCTCCGCGAACCACTTCGCGAAGCCGACAGTCCGGAAAGTCGACAGCTCGGGATAAGAAATCATGGCAGTAGTGTCTTCAGCGCTATAGAAAGCCAATGCATTTCAACCATCCTGCAAACCTCCAAAGCGTTTCACCATACTCGAAGGCACTCCAATAACGCCTTAAGAAAAACCCAACTGCAACGCAAAGCGAGAAGGTACATACGGCTGGATGTCGAAGAAAAGATGTCTATGGTACACCATTGTGCCGACTCGTATACTAAAAAGCTACCACTAATTATCTGCATTTGTCAAGGAGTAATGCCTTCCCGACCCTGCCCCTGGTAGAGTCTCGGGAGATACAAAAATCAAAAGCCTTCTTCCACAACTCCGGAGAAAGCTTCACTGAAAAATGCCCCATCTCGACGTCCCTGAACCGTCGGATCCTCATGCGGGCAAACAAAAGTGATTCGAACACGGCTTTACCCTTAACCAATCGAATCATCAGAGGATCATCATCCTGTGCAGCACCCAGCCGGTGGAAGCCAGGACAGTGGTATACAAACTACACAAGTAGGAGTAAAGAGCAGGCACCAAAGCTACCCGCTCTTCAAACGCCATCTGACAAGCCGGAAAAATACAATGCGGCCTGATGTGCGTTCTATCTCCTCCAGCAAAAATAGCCTCACCTGGCCAATAAGTGAGTTAAATGGCGAGATATCTCCGCAGTGCAATGTCAGAGCAAATGGCGTCTGTACTCGCGAAGAAATTCCTCAACTCTTCTTGCATGACCGAAGTCTTCTTCGAACCCAGATCCCTAGCCCTGTCTTCCCGGGTCATGCTATCAGAAGACTCCCTACTCTCAAAGAACTTGGGGAACGAAGAACCAAAACTCTTCCAACTGCTGGACCTGACTTTTGAGCCCTCCTTCTCCTTCAAGAAATCATAGAAGGCGACAAGCTGAAAGTACAGAAGCCTAAACTCCTCAGACTACTCCTCAAGGACGCTGTCGATCAGCATGAACTCTTCATAGAATTTTCCAAGGATAGGCAACCCAGTAATGGTGCTCAACTCCTTCAAAGAAAAACCAATCTCACCATTCGTGACAACGAAGGTATTGGTTTGTGAAAGGAATGACTCCAACATAGCCATGAAGGCCTCGTCGGAAAAAATCACAGTCTCTCTAAAGGCATGGACCGCTTCAAAAATATCGGCTACCGTCAGAACGGCGCCACCAATCAACAGGACGCGATCAGTCCACGACTACCAATTGGAGTCAGCACTGAAACGGCCACAAAGTCGAAAAGGCTTCACCCAATTGCTGCCGTCACCGCTGAAAATACCAAGGCCTACCGGTCTCAAATCAACTGACGGATAATTAGAGTCCTAGTAGCCACTAGCCGGCATCAACATGTCCATATGGGCAGGCGACTTCTCTGCATATCCAAAAGGACCGCCAACAAAAACCCCGGTCTTGATCACGTTGGTCCTTTTAACCCAGCTTGGAGGATTTTCCCTCTTAGAGCGCATGAGAGAAAGGCTCATGATCGAGATAGTACGATCAAAAGTCGACCGGGTAACAATCGTTCTCTCCTCACCATCAGTTGTATAAGAGAACTGAAAACATCTTCTCTGGTATGTCACGTTGTTAGAGACTGCATCACCAAAGAAGAAGGAAGGCTTAGGCAACACCCTCTGATCGTTCATAACCCAAGGACGGTTGCTTATCATGATCTGATAGAACTCCCCACTCTTGAGAGTGATCAGTCATTGACTCATCTCATCTCTGTTGAGGGAGTACCACTCTTCCAAGTTTCTCATAACATACTGGACCTTCTCACAGGCCTGCTAAACGGCCGCATTGCAAGATCTAGCAAATCGACGAGGTACGCTTGTAGCAGGCTCTTTACCCTTATGCATTCTGGAGGAACCACCTACAAAGGTTGGAAAAGAAAAGATTAATCATCAAAATGACAGGATTTCGCTAAAAAGTCTAGCGAGATTTTGGCAAGATTCCGGGGCAATTCCGAAGAAAAAGGAAACATCCCGAAAGAAATAGAAAGCTTAAAGATTGGCTCAACATCGCTGCGAGCTCCGAAACTCCAAACTTTCAAAACCTCAAAAGTCTCCGCAAAATCAGGAAGTGCTCAACATCGCTGTGAGCTCCAAATTCCCAAATTTGCAAAGATTTTCAGGTATGCTATCACATCATGCTCTCAGTCCAATTTAAAAAAAAAAAAAAAATTTTGCATGAACATCTTGGTTTGCCAAAAAAAAGCGCATTATCATGATGAGCAAAAAAAAAGAAGAAAACTTTCTCAGAAAAAAGAGGAGAAAGAGAAAAAATGAAAATTTTTAAAACAAAGGGGGGAAAGATAAAGAAAAGAAACAGCAATAAAAAAAAGGGACTGGCCCACAGGCCACGTGGTCGTACGTACGGCCCACAAAAAAAAACGTGCAAAAAAAAGCACGAGAAAAAAAACGTGTGTCAAAAAAAAGAAAAAAAAATAAAATAAAGAAAAAAAAACTTTCTTTTTTTTTACCATCCTACTTTCTGCAATGGAGTTTTCTTGAAAAAGAGAAGTTACTTAAAGCCATTGATAGAGAAGAAGAAGAAAAGGCTCGAAGATTCTTGAAGAACTCTTGGTCTTGAAGCACTCCTGAGATTTTTGCAAAAGAAAGCATTAAGGGCAAGTAATCCAACATTCCTTTGCTTTTATAGAAGAGAGCAAACCAAAGAAGGAAACAAGAAAAGATGTAAGTGCTACAAATTAGTAAACCTTACCAAAAGAAAGAAATTGATTCTTTCCCAAAAGAAAGATATCTTGAGGGATTCTCTCCCAAAAAAAAGCAATGAGAGATTTTCTCCCAAAAAAAGAGGAGATTTGAGATAATCTCTCCCAAAGAAAGATACTTTGAGATATTCTCTCCCAAAATAAAGGGAACATGAGAGATTCTCTCCAAATAAGGATATTCCTAGATATTCTCTATCTAAAGGAGATATTTTTAGATATTCTTTACAAAAATGAAACCGTATGAGATCTAAGCCATTTCAAAAGCTTAAGGTCCCATAGGTTAGCCCATATGAGTCAGGTTTGACCACCTAGGCAAAAAAAAAGGCATTTTGTCAAAGAGAAATACCTCTTACCAAGAGCATACAAAAATGGTTTCATGCCTCTTTTGAGTTGATTGGACCATACAAAAAAGAATTCCAAGCCCCATGAGCTTCCAAAATTCAAACCATCCAACCTCATATACCAAATTGAGACAAAATCTTGAAATTGACATTTCACAAAAAACCAAACCACTCTAATGGACCCAAATAGTCTCAAAGAGTGACCAAAAACTACATCCTGGTCCCCTAACTTGCCACATACAGCTTGTTAGGTCACAAGACCAAAACCAAAAACCAAATCCTAATCCCCTAACTTGCACATATAGCTTGTTAGGTCATAAGATCAAAATCAAAATTGACCCCCCAACTTGCCACATACAGCTTGTTCGGTCACACGGTCAAAACCAAACCCAACCCCCTAACCTGCCACATATAGCTTGTTAGGTCACAAGGTAACCAAACCAAACCAAACCAAACCAAGCCTTTTCCCACTAGGTGGGGTCGGCTATATGGATTTGACGACGCCAATCAAATATGTTTAGGGCCATGTCCTCCGTTAGATCCATGTAGGCAAGATCATGTTTAATAGTTTCTTTCCAACTTCTCTTGGGTCTCCCTCTCCCTCTCCTACTCTTGGCAAACTCCATGCTTTCACACCTTTTAACAGGTGCCTCTGTTGGACGCCTTCTAACATGGCCGAACCATCTCAGTCGATTTTCTCTCATTTTATCTCCAATCGGTACTATTCCTACTATGCCCCTAATCTCCTCATTCCTAATCCTATCTCTCCTTGTGATCCCGCACATCCATCTTAGCATTCTCATCTCCGCAACTTCCATCTTCTTGACATGATTATGCTTTACTGCCCAACACTCTGATCCATATAACAACGCTGGCCGTACCGCCACCTTATAATACTTTCCTTTAACCTTGAGGGGGACTTTCCGATCACACAAGACCCCCGAAGCACTCCTCCATTTGGTCCACCCGGCTTGAATCCTGTGACTTACATCAGTATCAATCCCTCCATCCTGTTGCACCATAGATCCAAGGTACCAAATACAAAAACCAAAATCCGCATCCCTGATGTCATTTTTAAAAATTTGCCTCGAGATGGTACGTGCTTCCTTTCACTACCATACAATTCCCCTGTAAGCTCAAAAGGCTACAATACCAAGAGAAAGACAGTTCAAAGACTCTTGGACAAGTCACAAGCTCTCCTTCAAAAATCTCTTCGAGGCACATCGACTACAAAAGTTAAGCAACTCGTCACTGTACCTCGAGGGGACATTTGTTGACATCCCCTAGACCTGATTAAAGAATAAACCGGATCCGGAGAGTGAATTTTAGGACTAATTAAAATTTTGTCCTTTAGGCCCACGGATTGTAAGTTCGCTGTGAGGATATTATATTTCAAGCCTTCTGTAATACAATAAATGTTGAGTTCATATGACTCCAGGCATATGGAATATCAACAGTGAACACTAATTTGAATTAACAAGTAAAGTTGCTATAAAAGAATGAACAAAACTAGAGTTAAGTTAATTTATTACAATGGCCAACCCAATAAACAAGGCCATTAAAATAAAACCAAGTTAATGAAGTAAGGTCCAAAGAGAGATAATAAAAGAATTAATGAATCTGATGAAGTCCCATGTAAAAATCTCTCTCATGCCGGGAATGATGACGCTACTCTACGTCATCGGCATGCCACTCTCGTTCCTCCTCTGCTGGTTGGAGATCCTTTGGGATCTCCTCACCGGCCTGCTCCTATTAGTAGTAGTAATCACCTGAGGTGTCAGCACACCAAGGAATAGAGTCAACGACATGTTGAGCAATAGATAAGCAAAACATAATAAACACGATATGCATCAAGTATAGAGTAATGACAAGTATATAATCATGAGAATGCAAGGATCGAAGCTAGGCATAAAGCAAGAGTATTAATCATGAGAAGCAATAACATAAATCCTAGCAATCATCTAACAATAACCATTATCCATGCAATGCAATACAAGAAACAAGAGGGAGACTCCGAGGATGTCCAAGCCACCTCACGGGATACTAGTAACAATCCAAACAAGACTACTGATACTAAAGTCCGACTCTAGTGAGATCCTAGCTCCCGGTCCCGGGAATAGCAGCACGGTTCAAGCCCACTCCCAGCTATTCAACGCCATGGACGCCGTCCAACGCCGACTACCCACCCCGACGATCGAGTAACCGGCCCGTCAATAAAAACCCCAAACTGCAGATGGCCATGATATGTGAATAATAATAGAGTGGTGTTGACACAGGGATAACAAGGCAAGCAAGTCTGGCTAGCTCAACATACAAGACACGATCATAGGGATTATGTCATTCAAGACAAGTATACCATGTGATAATCCCTTTCATTGCTAGTCAGTAATGTTTATCAATACATGACATAGGATCCTAAGGAACACTCTAAGTTGGGTCAAAGTCCTAAATCCTATAAGGATTTATGTTTCATAGTTAGTTAAGTATTTCATGCCAAGAGAGTGTATAATGAATATAAACAACGGATACAAGTCATAAGTCAAGGAGATATTACAATCCAATCCTAGGCAAGTGGTGTCATCCATGTATTCCACAAGTCCTAACAAAGTACGTGTGGAATTTGGATCAACGATGCTTCTAGGGAAATCCCTTGGTGTATAATCATGTTAAGCACCTGTTGGTTCAGTTCCATACGCATTCAGTTACACCATGTGTAATACACGAATACCTAGACAACCCATCAAATTCACACCAAGCCACATGTTTCGATTTCAATCCCATTAATGGTCAAGAGAGAGTAAATCATGGCCTCCAACATCTAAGGCCCAAACCTAGGTTACCGGTCTCATTTCCAATAAAAACATAAGCTAGATCAATAATCTAAGTATTTACATAACTTTCCGACCTTCGATCATGATGAAATTAGAACCATTGAATTCTACGTCTCAAGGGCTTTCAAACGGTATATAGAACTCCAAACTGACAAACGGGTCAAAAGTTATGCCCGTTCGAAGTGGACGTTGTTGTCTACAGAATGCAGTCTCACTATAGCAAGCCAAAGTCTCGCTATAGCGAGAATGCATTCTGCCTGGGCTCTAGAACAGTAGCAAAGCTCGCTACAGCGAGGGTTAAGCCCGCTAGAGCGGGCCTGCTTGCTGCCTGAGCTCGGGCTGAAGCAGATTTGGCATGTTTTAAGGTATTTTCAAACTCATGCACCTAGGGTCCAGTCCCTTCCTTCTTAAGCCTTTCCAGGGCATGTGCTTGCATGAGAAGAGCCTCCATGCTCTCTCTCTCAAACAACATTCCATTCTATTCATCAAACCATATACAAGTAAAGTCCATTCAACCCATTTATCCAATTTTAGCTTATGTAATCCAATTAACCATGACAAGCTTGGAATTAAGGGAAAAATCTAAGCAATAAATAAACAAGAAGCAATAATAATACATGCATGCTCAATATATAAAGCAAATCCACTTGCCTCAACCAAAAAGATGAAGAAAATTGGGAAAACTTGAGGAGAGACTTTCTACCGTGAAATCCACAATCTAACTCGACCAAATACAACCTAAAACGCAAAGGAGAAGGAAATGAAGGAAAAGATCAAGATCAATCATAATCTAAGCAAAGAGAATATGATTGAAAAGATGAAGGTAAGAGAAATCTCACCAAATTGATACCGGAAGAAAGAGGAGATCGAGAGGATGAAGATTGGCGGTTCGGATCTTCAAGAATAATCTTTCGGGCTAGGGTTCTAGGATTGAGAAGGAAGAGGAAGAAGAAGGGGGCTGCTGTAGCTTTCGTTACAGAGAAAGTAAATGAAAGGATTAGAGTTGACTTCATTTAAGAAGAAGAGAGGGAGAAAAAGACTAAGTTACCCCTTAAGTGGATCCGATGAAGGAATGGACCACTTGAAGGGTTTCTGATCGTCGGATCGTGACGAACCAACAGACAAAAGTGATCCTCGTGACGAAACCTTTCCAACGAACCCAAAATTCACGGCGTTTAGAATATTTCAGAAAAACACTCAATTTTTCCTGAATTGCAAACTACCCCCTTGCTAGGATCAAACGAACTCGGAATCGCACGAAACTTCGCAGACACTATTCTAATGCTAAAAGAAACTCGCTCATGATCTAAAACCACTTAAATATCTAAAATAAAATAAAATAAAATAATTACTAAATAAATGGGTCAACAGGCCTGCTATTGAGCCCAACTGACCTAATAAGGTCACGGACCTTACACCAAGCGAATCAAGAGCATCCTCTGTTTCATCTGCATGGATGATGGCGAAGTCCACATACGACTTGCGACCGTCAATCTGAACGAGTCCCCACAATCTCTTGAGAAGTTAGATCCTTTTTTTCTTGTTTTTCATTGTATTTTGTATTGCTTAAAGAGCAATACAAAATCACAACTCTTGTCTTTCACTATTGATAAGAATTGTAAATCGCCTTTCACTGCAAAAATCACCTTTCACAGCAAAAACCGCCTTTTACGGCAAAATAAATGAAATCACCTTTTACGGCATTCAAGACAAACATGTCTCTTTTCTTTATATGTGCAAAGACAAAACTAGAAAAAAGTTGATTTCCTTTTTTACTTGCAAAGGTGGATCTCCAGACCACCACTTGCAATTCCAACTAGAGTAGAAAATCTGGCATACCCGCACAAAAAAATGTTGATGCTCGCTTCACGCGCCTCCGCCCGTGAAAAGGTTGGACCCAACGGACTCTCACATCCGCTGATCCCGGTACAGCCGCGAGCGAGCAAAAGAGGCGGGTCCATCAAGATCGATGGCCCAATTATGGATGGTTGGATGTATATTGAAGTGTTTTTTATGTTTAATGATGTTTCCATGATGGATGGACGAGATTGGATGAGATTTGGATGGAAATTGGATTGAAGAAGGGAAATTCCAGAAATTTGAGTTTTGAGTTGGACTTTCCCTCAGACCCAGAAACCTAGTGTACGCGGTCGACCGGACCTTGTTCCAGGTCGACCGGGCACAAAGGACATTCAAGGAAAGGCTGAGAGCTGGGATATCCATTCATGACAGAATTCCAGTGTGTGCGGTCGACCGCCCAGGCCAGGAGGTCGACCGGACACACAGAAAGAGTTCCATCTCAAGACATTGCCTGCCAGGTGCCTGTGTTCTATTTTCCAGTATGCACGGTCGACCGACCAAGCTAAGAGGTTCACCGGGCACACTGGGCAGAGGGTCGACCTAGGAGTCAACATCCTGACTTCCCAGTGTACCCGGCCGATCGGACCCTGTGCTCGGTCGACCGGATACACTGTGTTCAGTGATTTTCCAGGTTTCAGTTTCTGAGGTTGTGATCTGTTATGGGGCCCATTGACCATCCAAATAGACTTCCATTGCCAAGCATGAGTCAATGGTATGGCTCAGCCTTGACTCATGGGGACCACTAAGTAGGGTCTAGGGTTTGGAATTGATGTTAATTTGACCCTTAAACGTCGTTGAAGATGCCCGTAACTTCTGGAGCACCAAACACAATACCCATTGGTATCAGAGACTTCATTTAGGAATCAAATTAACTGATATGAACCTGGACCTGAAAGTGGACCATTACTTAGGATGAACTTTCAATATTTTTTGTTGATTCTCTGATTTGGAGGTTTATTACATCACTATTACTCTTATATCCATGTTGTTGTTTATACCTGTTAATTAAATGGAAATGGATGACCTGAACCTAGGACTACATAGAGGTGACCCGATGATGTGATTGGGTGGTTTATGACTCGTGTTTGTGTCTAGGCAGACCCTCATATGGCCTAAGTTAGGATGTGTGATACCCTAGGATGAAGAGGTTGGTTATGATGGACTTGTGATTCATTGTGGATGAGATGGACTGATTGTTATTGAAAATGAACTTGTATCTTACTTGGAATATATTAGACTAAGGCCATGGTTTTAGTGGGCCTTAGTATGGATCCAATGTTGGACTTGGACTTGGACTTGGACTGTGTTCCATGGATTGAAATTGTACTTGGACCTCTTAGGGACTTTTTAGAACCTTGCTCGCGCAAGGCAAGCCTAGACAGACACAAATCTGTAATTGTTACCTTGAGTCGGCATTAGCATCACTCAGTTGTTTTCAGCTCAGCCTTTGAACTGATCATCACTAATAGGAGCTATTATGAGTATTGAGTGAGCTATCATGATGAGCTATGTTTAGACGGACGGTGTGATACCGGTTCTGGTCTTCTGAGTGTTTGAGTGATGAGTGTTGTTGCAGGGCTCGTCATTCCCCAGCACTAGTTACTTTTCCCCACCGCGACTGTGTTCAGTATAGGAGGGTCGCGGCATAATATCCTGCGGTGTCCAGCTTGTGTGAATGTGCCAATTTGATGTCTGTTAGACTAGATAACTATTTATCCTGATTCTAACTGTTTATCTTGCTCAATTGCCTAGTTTCGATACCATTGCTATTCTTATGATTATATGATCGTCTCTACTCTTTTGGTGCATATATCCTATGTTACTTATATATTGTGACTTGCCAGATCTTTGGATCTGGCCCATTATTGGTGCTTAAGTATTACTCCGATTATGAGGACGACGCGCTCATTGAGGCGCCCATAGCCGGTGACTACAGATGGGGACCAGCTGAGCAAGAAGTCGAGCTGGATGATGTAGTGCCTACACAGGGGGTCTGAGAGTACTATTTGTTTTGGGATTTTGAGTGTTTCTCTTGTGAGCAGGGAGTTAGACTGATATGTTTAACTTGTTAATATTCATACTTTGAGATTTGAGCTGGACTCAGCTCTGCTACACTTGATTCATTTTATATGATACCTTATGCTTCAACTATTTTACATTTGCTTCCGCTATATTCTTTACGCTTCCGCAATTCAACCATTGATTTTATATTATTCAAAAAGTTTTAAATTGGACCTCACTGTGGACCTACAACCTTAGAAGTTCTCGAATTTTCCGACGCACCAACTTCGGGTACCTTGACGGTTATCTCGGTATTCGAAATTGGGGCGTTACAACTAAACTTCCATTTCTTCCTACGGCTTTCTTCGTTCCCTCTACTTTCTCCATCGTTAAAAAAGGTATTCACTAGGGTTTCTCTGTTGCTTTTCCATTTATCCAAAAGTATCTCAAGGTTTCTCCACAACTCTTCTTCCATTTTCTTTTCCATTTGGTCATTGTCCTATTGTGATAACTTTACCCTGAGGACAATGGATGGATCCACAATATCAATAACTTGTAAAATTTTATGGTCTATGCACGCTTTTTGGGAACTGCTTCTCATGAATCATCTTTAGGTGAAGATAATGAAAAACTAGTCTTTTGGGGAACCACTTTTAACGATCGAGAAAGTAGTAGGAGCGGGAAGGTCACAAGAAAAAAATGAGGTTTAGTGCTTTAGGAGATGGAAACGGAGGAAAATATAAGAGGGACATCGAACAGATTGTGCGATATCGCATAGATTGTGCGATATCCCACAAAATGGGTATAATTGGAAAAAGAATTTGGGGTCCTATGTATAGTACCCGCATTTGGGATATAGTTTTGGTCAACGCCATTTTGAGTAATTCATGGTCTTTTATATCCCCTTTGGTAAAAATCCCTTGTATGATTTCATTATCACGGAATAAAATTGTCAAACCCCGAAACCGAGCCCTGCAGTGATCCGATCCCGGAGTGCGAAATTTTGGGATAATTTGAAACTTTTGTTATATTTCCCAAGATCCGCGTGAATGAGGATAATCAAATTCCATCACAATCAGAGTATATTTTCGCGGAAGCTAAACATGGTGTTACGACTCGGAATCCGTGGCCATCGGGTTCCGTGTCACACGCCACCAATATCATAAAGCCATCACATAATAAGACTGGCACAAGTCATAAATCAGAGCACACTGAGCTGGTAGTAACAAGACTATCTATTTCCCACATATTCAGATTACAATTAACAAGTGTCTTAATTACAACCCAAGAAAAAGGCTAACAAAGCCATACAAAAATATATCCAACTACACAAAAATACTACCCCCAATGATTTGATACGAACTCCGGTGCCAAACTTGACATCTAGATGATATCAATGGTCAGCCTCTCACGTCAGACCGGCGGTCCCACCGCCTCCTCCGATCAAACACCTAAAAATAGAAAGAGAGGAAACTGGCACCAAACAAATAGGGTCAGACACGACGGTCTGGCAAGCAAATAAACAAGTAATATGAAATAAAAGGTCATTCGTAAAACAATGTGGAATCATTGTAAAACCGATTAAAGAGTCTAAATAATAATAACAATAAATCATGCTAAAACGATCAAAAGACCAAACATAAATGTCAAAGCAAATAAAAGAACAGTCTCAGAAGTACGAATATCTCGAAAAGATAGTAGCCTGCATAAAACATTTAATAGTTGGAAATACATTTCAAATCCTAATAATGGCGACAATACGATGAAAGATTGATATCATAAACATTAGCAAGCTCCAAGAGTATAATGAGTATAAACAAATAAGAATCATAAAGCAAAGAAATAAACAGATAAAACATTGGCAACCACACGTAGCTATATTCTCCTATTACCGAAGTAACAAGAGTAGACAGAACCGTAGCCACTACACGTGGGACCGGAAATAGGATCAGAACCGTAGCCATACAAATGGGACCGGCAGATCAAAAGAAATAGGATCAGAACCGTAGCCATACAAATGGGACCGGCAGATCAAAATCAGAACCGTAGCCATACAAATGGGACCGGCAGATAAAACCGTTGCCATGGTCGGTACAGACAGAATCCAAGCTGCAGCTGGCGGACAGATTAAAGATCCCAAGCCGGGTGATCAGCCCGACAAGGTGACCTAAGCCTAGTGGTGCCTTTAGTTTTCAAAACTCGAACCGATACAAATCAAACCATAATACTAATCCCTTTGGCTCAGGGGCTCACACTACAAAGCTCTGGCCTCGTCTTGCCTCGAGGTTTTATTTTCAAAATACTAGTCTTATCAAAATAATAGTCTCATCGAAGAAATCCCGAATGTGACGAACCACTCCAATCTCCTTTCTAATCGATTCGGAGAAAACATACGAATATCCATGGTAAACCGCTCAAATACACATCAAAGTGATTTGTATAAAATCACGCGATCAATCCTTTCGAATATGGAAAACCCCATGATTTTATAACAAGTCACCGATGCTATTCAAATTAGTTTACCAAAGAATACAAATACAAATACAAATACATTCTCTAACTTGAAATGGAAATGGAATTGTGTAGAATGACTTAATGACTTACCAAGGAGCCATCTCAATGCACATTTAACCTTTAAACATTGATTATTAAGAGGATATGTTTGATGCCAATGAAAATCCACAACATTTAAATGATAAAGTGCGCATTGAGACTCGAACGATTCCCGGATAATTTCACATACGCTCATTCTCTCATTGTTCCCATTCCCATTTCACAATTTTTCCAAGTATTACAAGTAATCCCAAATCTCTTTAAAACAGGCCCATAGCTGGCCTTAAACCGAGCCCAAAACAGTCTACTCATTTAGTCCAAAACAGCCCTTTAAACATGGCCCGAACAGTCCTTAAAACAGCCCAAAAACTGACCTTGAATGGCCCAAGAAACAAGTTTTAAAATAGCCCAAAAGCTGACCTTGAACAGGCCCACAAAACAGGTCTTAAAACAGCCCAAAACTAAACCTTGAATGGCCCAAGAAACGAGTTTTAAAACAGCCCAAAACTGACCTTGAAACAGGCACAAACTGATTTCTAAACAGACCCATAAATCCACCTGAAACAGGCCCCAGGCTGGGCTGGGCTCAACCATTCTTTAACATAAAAAAACTGAATTATTTCATAGCAAAACCATTAATCAATCAAAACTACACTGAATCACCTCATCCCATTTATGAATTCAGCATGAAAATCATAGATTAATCATAAGATAAGATATGAGCTGAGATCTCACATTGAGAAGTCCTTAATAAAATCAGAGATTTTCATTCTGATGCCAACAAATCATATAGACAGACTGAACATAAACCCAATGTTGTAAAACTGTTGGAAATCAAAATTTTCATGGCTAAGCTAATCATTTAAAATGGATCAAAACCTATAAATAAACAAGATTCAAATGCATGCATTCCAACAATTTATTCACTTGCAGAAATCTGAACATAGTTGAGTACAAAAACTGTAGAAATCTAAACATTAATTTGAACATAAACCTGCAGAAATCTGAACCTGGATTGGACACAAAAACCAGCAAAGATCTGAAATTGAACACAGCTAAACACTAAGACTGCATGAGTTTTGAACACAGTTGTACACAAAATTCCTGCAGAAATCCAAACTCATTTGCACACTAAAACCCCAGCAGAAATCTGAATTCATTTACACACAAAGAAAAATCCTGCAGAGATCTGAATGTTAACAAAACACTAACCTGGTTGGAATCTCAAACAGAAAATTAAGACATTGTAGAGAAACTAATCACAGCTGAACATTAAAACCTTTATGAAACCAAAATATATATATATAGCCAATGAAAATGAAAGAAAAGACATGGTTATTTCAAATTAAGCTTTAAAGAAGAAACATTATTTCATTAACTTGCATTCAAACCAGTTTATTCACTTGCCTTAGCCCAATGTCAAACCAAAAATCTCCTCAAGGATCTCTTCCTACAGCTGAACCGAGCTCTACAAAAAGCACCGAGAAATCCATTCAAAAATCATCATTTTGAACAAACAAAACCCCCATTTCGAAAATGGGTTTGCATGTATGAAAAAGAAGCCCTACATGAGCTAAAAGAACTCCATGGAAGAGGGGAAATGAAGCTCTAACCTGTAGCTTGCTGAACAGGAAGGGACCAGTTGGGAGAAGAAGAAGAGTTGCAGAAAATCTTTCAAAGAGTTACCCGGCTTGAAGCTTGAGAAGAGAGGAAAAAAATGGTGAAATCAGATCTTGATTGGAGCTTCCTAGCTAAGGCATGCAAGAGGGGGAAGTTTGGAGAAGAAGAGCTCTCCTCTCAGCTCTGTTTGCAGAATTTTTTTTTTGTTTGCAGGATGAAATGAACGATGGGAGGGGGAAGAGGTCTAACTTAAGTGACTCAAAAGTGGGCCCATGACTGCTGAATTTTTAAAATGGCTAAAACCTTATTTTGTGGGCCACGGATGAGATCGACGAAGAAGAGTAAAATGATCCTTGAAAATCTAGTTTCTAAAAAAGTATAAATTTGACATAATTTTGAAATTTCGAAATTTGAGTTCAGATTTGGTGTGAAAAAGCCATTTTTGCCCTTTTTTTCTCGAAAAACGCATTTTTCTGATCATCGAATTAAAATGGTCAAAATATGAAAGTTGTTAAACTTCATAAAATGTCGAAATGCACCAAAATCAGAATTTTTAGAAATCAAAAGTAATTTCTCATAAAAATACATATCATATGGACCGGGTCAAACCAAAAGTCATCAACGGTCTCAAAATCTCCAAGGTTATGGAAAAATCTAGTCAAACTTAAAAACAAGGTCAAACTAAATCAAATCTCACTTAAAAAGCTAAACCACGATTAAAACAATACTAAACAAAAGGACTGGGGGTCGGGATCTTACAAAATAGTATCATATTATTATATTGTGTCACTTATGGTGTTTAGCGATTTTTGTAAACTTCATTATACTTTCAAGTGGTTAACAATTTATAAAAGACTCACAAGATGATATACCGAACAAGAAATGAAGGGAAAGTAATCAATTGACCCATGAAGGACTCGGTTATTAGTAATCACATGTATCAATAATCCTGGCAGGACCCATCTATTATTAAAAACATCACAGGATTAAATGTTAAAACCATGAGATCCAAGCAATGTTGTTTAATTAAGATGGGTCTACCAAACGCTGCTAACCAAAGTGTAATACATTTAATGGTAATTAACACAAATGACTCTTTATCTTTTTTTTTCTTTTTTTTGGTAAAACCTTATCTACTATCAGACATCATTGATGAATTCATGTATGAGAAATCATTGTGGGACCCATTTGATGTTAGTAGTTATATCAACACTAGGAGAGCTATCAAATAGTGGGACCCATTTAATACTGGCAAACTAATAATTACAACGACACAATTCAATCTTGGTAATTAGTATGGGACCCGGGTAATTTTGGCAGTATAGGACTCACCTAATGTTGGTAATCACGATGAAAGCCCCTAGTGTGATGTTTGTAGGACCCACCTAATATTGTAATTAACAAGGGCTATGTAATCGTGATATGACTATATGACCCCACATTAAATTTATAAGCACTATGACGCCAATCTAATATTGGGAGTCATAATTGCACTCGCATAAGAGTCATTCATGTTAAAATTTATAGTTGGCCCCTATAATTAATGGTCTCATGAACTCTCCAATGGTTTTTACTAAACTATCCATTCCTTTTAGGAAATATTTTTAACAAAGAATTATTTTGTACAACATATTCTTGAATGAGAATATAATCGATTGGCCTAAAAGAAAAGTATTTGGATAACTTAGAAAGTATCTTATAATATCCCACTTTCTTCCGGAAACCTTCATATTAAACTAGTAGATAATATACCAAAATACGTTGAAATATCTCGTTTCCAAACAACCCCTAATGGAATAGAAGAATAGGAAATATGAGCCCAAAATGTGGACAAATGGAGCCCTAGATAGGGTTAGTGCTCCATGCTCGGATCGATCCAAATCAACCCATTTGGTTGATCTTCCTCATAAACAATTTCTAAGCACTTTCCCACTGTATAGCAATGCATTTTATCTGGCCCCACATGCTGAGTTATGGTAATTTTGATACCTACAAACACTGACTGTTTGCTTGGTTATTTCACAATAATAAATGGTCAATTTATTAAATTTCATGTAGACTCACACTTTAATTATCGAGCATGGTTCCTTTGGTGGGATGGTCATTTTGCCAATGGCTAGACTAAACTTGGCTGCACATCAATGAATTGAATTGGTCACATTCACTGTTTCCATTTGAAGCAGCACAATTTCTCCAGTATAATTGCGCCATCAAATTTTAATACCATACATAGTGAATCAAATGTGAGCAATGAGCTAGAAGTATGCAAATGACACTATAAGTGCCTAAATAATACGGGCTTGATAATGAGGATTAGGATCTTCTTGAGACTCCCTGGTGATGATTTGATGCTTAAGAACCTGAAAGGGGAGGAGAAGAGAAGCAGTCAAAGACCCTGGATGCGGGCAGCGCAAGGCTCTTCGATGCCTAAGTTAGTAGGATGGAGATTTAGAAGAGCAGAGTAACGGCTAGGTATATTGTGCGTACCTTGGAGTGGAGTGGGGGTCCTCTATTTTTAGGAGAAAGAGTTGACCCTGGTTGGTGGGGCTAATGATGAAAACCTGGTACTCTTGGGAAGTACAGTCACATCAGTCCATAATTCATTAAATGTTTGTCTAGTCAGCCCATCTTTCATTAAATGATGGTCTATCGAGCCTTACCCTGCTGACTTTTGGGCCTCGGTCCCATCGGGCCTTGCCTGGAGCCATGCCTGATGTGGATGGTAGCCGCTGGATGTCGTTCTATCAGAGAGCATGGGCGGCTAGGATGGCAACTTGCGCTATGCCAGGAATTGTCACGTCTCATGACGTGACCGAGCTACTAGAGGAAACTCGGTTGTCTGCACCCATCTCGGCTGGCCTTCAGGGATAGACTACCGAGGCCAGGAAGCGGGGCGGGGTCCGGGATTGACCGAGGCGTGAGAGATCATTGACCTGGTAGCGACTCGGCATGGATACTAAGGTGTGCGTGGCCGAAGTCACTATAGAGTTGGATTCTTGGCTGGCGCTCTGCAAGACGGCCGGCTGCGCTTGACCGAGACTTGAAGCTTTATTAACAGTCATTTACCGAAGATAATTGTGATCTCGGTGTCTTAGGAAACATCCACACAATAGCCCCCCAGCTTCTGACCTCTGAGTCTTCTGAGGTCAGGAGCTGTAAAGTGAGAATCTCCCGAAATAAGTGTTCTCATGATGGCGTCGGCTGATGAAGTTTGATACTTATCCGATGTCGCTCCGCCTGCCCGAGGTTATTAAATGGCAAGGCTCTATCATTACGAAAACTGAGCAGAAGTCGCCACGTGTTAGCTGCATGATTGGTCGTCCTGTCAAGTAAGAGAGGCGCGAACAGCTTTTGATGCGATGTTTTCGAATTTCTAAACGGCGCCTTGGGAGGGCGGTTCCTCCGTTATAAGACAGGGGAATGCTCTTCTTCCTTTCTTCCTGTTTTCCTCCTTGCTTCCTGTTTTTACTGTAGAGAGTCTTCGTTGCGAGAGAGAGGAGAAGCCCCTAGTCTTGGCGAGTTTGAGTCCGGAGTTCCTGCGTTTCTTTCCCTTCTGTGAGTCTTCTCTCTCATCTCCATCTGTCAGTTCTGTTTCTGCTAGGGTCTCCACCTTCTAGGGTTTCGACTTTCTTGGGTTTCCACTTTTCTTTGGAGAAAATGGGAGTTTATAGACATTGGGCAGGTACTCCTGCGGCCATGGCCGTATTTAGGGAGGCGTATAAGATCCCAGACGATGTCCAGACCAGATTGCACGACCCAGAGGACCCTTTCGATGGCCATTCCTTCCGCGATGGTTGGATGCCCTTCCCCTTGGTTTCAGTAGTAGAAAACAGGGTTAGGTTCCGGTCCATCCTCTTCTTAGGGCTTGCCTGGAGACATGGCGCCTTAGCCCCTGTCAGTTGATGCCCAATGGTTTTAAGATAGTAATGGGAACCGTCGAGCTCAACGAGATTCTGGGCATCAACCTCAGTGTCCATGACATTGAGGACGTGTACGACCTATCAAGTCTGTAGGGGACGGTAATTGCTATTATCTCTGGCGGAGACCGAAACTGCAGCCCTTCGTCCGTGAATTGGAGGACTCAAACAGACATGCCGGGAATGATCGTTTGTTCGTCTCCGGGAACTGGGAGTTCGGGGCGAACGATACTAAGGCGGAGAGGTCATATAGGGTCCCTCGTCGCTTCGGGTTTCCTCCAAGTAAATGCCGACCTCCTCTGAATGTTTATATTTTATCCTGCCGAGCTGACTCTCCTTCCCTTTCTTATCATGCAGAGGTCAGTGAGAGAAAACATAGGGCCTTTCGATAAGGTTGGAAAGGAACGTCGGCTGGTTGAATAAAGTGTATGGCTATGAGGATCACCATGGGCGAGCTGCTTGGGACCTTCTAGGGTACACGCCGAGGTACCAAACATATATCCAGAGGAAAGAGCCCGTTCTTGCCTTGACTGACGTGAGTGCCGGAGGGCTACAGGTGCCGAGGCCTCCACTTCGTCCGTCGGTTCTGAAGCTGTAAATATGCTGCAAGTCGTTGAGGCCTATTCGCCACCCTCTCCTTCCAACCGGGAAGAAAATATGGATGGTAGCCGTCCTGTCTTGAAAACGAAGAATCTAGCTACTAGGTTCTTCGGGGATCGAGTTCCTCATCCTGGGACTCCAACTGAAATTTTACCTTCGATAGCCACGGGCGCCGCCGGGGCTTCTTCTTCTGCCAAACTCATTGTTTCGAGTAAGGGAGCCCGGAAGCGTTCTGCCCAGACCACAAGGGAGGGACCCCCTTCTGAGAAGAGGTCTAGGATGGAGGGCTAGCGCTCAGGGGCTAAGCAGATTCCGAAGGATAAGGCTCTTCCTGAAAAGAGGCCCAAGACCCCAGGCTCGTGAGCAAAGATCTGGACCGATCTCGAGACCTCCCCCCCTCTAGACCGGCTCCATGGAGGCCAAGGCTTGAGATCGAGCCCGGGAAGCCTCTCCTCAAGGAGGACCGGGTGGCTGGTAAACCGCTGGTCACCGCGGCGCTCTCCAGAGCCTGCGCTCTTCCGCGTGATATGGAAAAGCAAAGGAGGATTGATGATATGGGCTGCTGCTGGCGTCACAGCAGGCGGCCATTTCGGTGAGTTTTTTTCGAACGCTAAGTATTTTATCTCGGTTGTTCATTTCTGACATGGTTTTCCCTGTTGCAGAATGTACAGAGGATCCAGGTGCTCTTGGAAAGGAGTGGCCAGAGCGCCAACAAGATCTCGCAACTAGAGTTGGAGAAGAAAGAACTTCTGACGCTTTGGAAGAGAGCCGGAATAAGCTGGACAAGTCGGAGCGGGTGGACACTGACTTGGTTGCAGAGATGGATACAGCATTGGCTGACATCTACAGGCTAAAGGCCGAGACCCTTGAGCTGAAGGGAGCTGCCAAGGTCCAGGCAAAAAGATCAGCCGAGTTCGAGGCTGAACTGGCGAAACAGAAAGCCGAACTCGAGGTTACGCTGAAGGAAAACGCCAAAATCCAAGCCTCAGCTCGGGTCGAAATCCACGCCGCCTACCAGGAAGGGGTGGACGCGGCAACAAAGGACTACGACGATCAAGTGCATAAGTTAAGTCCAAAAAAACTCGAGCTCGGATGCCTTGCTGCGCTGAAAGCGGAGGGGATCTCTGATGATCACCCCATCTATCGGAATCTTTCGAAGCTCTCAAGTTCGAGACCTGAGCCGAGCTCTGCCCCTACTCCTGAGGTTCTGGAGAGTGTTTTGACTTCCCCCCTTCCGCCCAAGGCAGTGACAGGGGTTGAAGTAACCGACCATATTGACGTCGGTGCTGCTACAACTGGGGTCGAAGTGATCGACCCTCCTGCGACCGTGGTCAAAGTGACCGACCCTCTCAATGCCGGCGGCGCTGCTTCTTGAAGCTCCGCTTCTCTGATGTAGTTTTTTTCTTTTTGGCAATTGTATTTATCTGTTCCCTATGTAATTGAAAAGATTTTTGGCAATACAATTGGGATTTCTTTTTACATGCGGTCAAATGTTTTTCTCCTTTCAAGTATTCTTTTGAGAATTGCATGTGTTGGACACCAAGCTTTTTACCGAAGCCGAGGTAGTCATGTTGGCACTCTTGTCGAGCTGCTTCTACGAGGCATGACTAATTGGCGGTTCGTCACTGGGAGGATTGATCTTGTTGGCCAGTGATCTGGTGATGTTACGTAGATGCGAGCTGGAGAACTTATTTCTGCCGAACTGGCGTCCTTGGTGTCTTGAGCTACCCCTCGTAAGGCCCCTCAGCTTCTGTCCTCTTAGAGTTGCTCTTAGAGGTCAGAAGTTATGAGACAAGAGAACGTTCTGGGTGAGTGGGTTCCCAAGGTAATAAATGATACTCTTCAATCGATGCAGAAGACAAACTGACAGCACTATGTGTCACCATCTGTTTAGTCATTCAACCGTTTCGAAAAGACGCGGGCTGTTTCGAAAAAGGCATGTGCGTTTCTCAAGGTGATATGAAGGGATGCCCTACACGTGTATCTTTAGACGTTGGAAAGGATGTCTCTCCTCCATCTATAAATACGAGTGGAAGGCGAGGTTTTTACCCAACTTGTATTTTCATCTTTGCCGAAGAAGAAGCGGAGGGATTTGCAGTGCGAGTGCTCTCTTGACGGAAGAATCATTGTCGAGATCAAGCTTTTGGTTTCTGATGAAGAAGGGATGGCGTTGGTGATCGGATGACCGCCATTATCAGACTGTTCGTGTCTTCATGAAGTGGGACTTTCGTCCGTTTTTGCAGAGGAGGTCGAAGTGGATGGTATCATGGGGCTGTCGGTGTCTTCATGAAGTACATCATCGACCACTCCTGCCGGCTGTGAGGAGATAAGACATCTATATTTTGTGACCTTGGGCCAAATATGGAAAATAGATGTCCTTCGTTCTCCCCCGCTCTTTCCTTTGACGCATCTATCCCTTTCTGATGCTATAGGGAATATTTATGCTTGTAAAAAGATGTAACAGAGAATATCTTTGCTTGTAATAAGATGTAACAGGGAATATCTCTGCTTGTAATCTTTTCTGATAGTGCAATAAAAATTTCTTTTGCTTTATATCTTTTTTATCTGCTTTTGAGAATCCTTTTGCTTTGCATTTTGCCTTCTCTTTAGCTGCTTTGGTTATTTGGCAAATAGCTTGGTGCTGCCTTTGCTATTCTCAGCACGACTTTGTTTAATCCGAGACATGACCTGCTGGTTCCTAGCCAGAGGCGGAGTCTGTTGGTCAGCGATTTGGTGTTGGTATCGAGATGCGCTAGTGACCGAACTGGTTCGGTGCTGCTTTTGCTTGTGCTAGCATGAGCTTGTCTGACTTAGAACATGACCAGCTGGCTCGTCACCAGAGGTGTAGTCTTAGGGGCTGAACCAGAAAGAGGTCGAGCTAATGAGGCCGTAGCCAGCATTAGGCCAAACCGTCATGGCATGAAGCCGAACCATCGTGAGGCCGTAGCCAGCACAAGGACGAACTTGCATGTGGTTGATTACCGGGACATGACCAGCTGGCTTGTCGCCAGGGGTGTAATCCGGTTGGTCGACGATCTGGTACTGATACCGAGATGCCATATGGCCGAGGTGGAGACATGCCCGTCCGTTACTTTGTACCGAGACCGGGGTAGCCTTTCTAGGGCCGTTGCCGCGCCTTATAGTTTAATTGAAAATCAAGATTGACAAAGAACATAGTTTTCTTTTATTGCTCTCCAAAAATCGATTACAATCAGAAGTAGAATTTCTTGAGGTGCGTCGCATTCCATGGTCGTGGGAGTTCTTTCCCATCCATGTCCTCAAGCCTGTATGCTGATTGGCCTACTAACGAGATCACCTTGAATGGTCCAAGCCAGTTCGGTGTTAGCTTGCCTTGGTTTGGATCTTTGTCCGCAGGGAGTGCTTTCTTCAAGGCGAGCTCTCCGACTGAGAATTTTCTCTCTCTGACTCTTTGGTTGTAGCCCTTAACCAGTTGTTGCTGGTAGGCAGCTAGGCGAATGGCTGCTGCTTCTCTGCGCTCTTCGGCTAGGTCCAGTTCTCGAGTCAGATTCATTTCGTTTCGGCCTTGGTTGAAGAGTTCCGATCTCAAGGTCGGAAGGCCGACCTCAAGTGGAATCACAGCTTCCATTCCATAGGCCAATGAGAAAGGCGTTGACAAAGTGGAGCGCCTTGGTGTTGTCATGTATGCCCACAAGACACTTGGGAGTTCCTCCACCCATCTTCCTTTGGCTCAGTCGAGCCTCTTCTTGAGTCCATTGAGCAATACTTTGTTGGAGATTTCAGCTTGACTGTTGCTCTGGGGATAGGCTGGAGTGGAATAGTGATTTCTGATACCGAGCTTTTGGCAGAAGTTCTTGAAGAGGTTGGAATCGAACTAGGTCCCGTTGTTCGAGACCAGAGCTCGTGGGATGCCAAACCTCGTGACTATGTTCTTCCACACGAAGTTTTTTGAGTCATGCTCGGTGATGGAAGACAATGGTTCTGTTTTTACCCATTTGGCGAAGTAATCGGTGGCCACTATTAGCCACCTTTAATTTCCTGGAGTTCGGTGGAGAGGTCCCACAATGTCCATCCCCCATTGGGCGAAGAGCCATGGACTGAAGAGTGGGCTCAAGTCTTGTGTCGGCTGATGGAGAGAGGGTGAGAATTTCTGACACTTCTCACATTTCCTGGCATACTGATGGGCATCCTTTTGCATGTACGGCCACCAGTATCCCTGGCAGATAGCCCGGTATGCCAGCGACTGACCTCCGATGTGACTTTCGCAAATCCTTTCATGTATCTCGTAGAGGAAGTCTTCGACCCTGCTTGGGTGCACTCATTGAAGGTAGGGGCCGGTGAAGGACTTCCTGTAGAGTTTTCCTTCTGGAGACAGCCAGAACCGAGCTGCCTTGAGCCTGGTCCGTTGCGCCTCGTTCTTGTTTTCGGGAAGCTTGTCATCTTTGATGAAGGAGATGATTGGGTCCATCCAGCTCGAACCGAGATCAACACACAGAATTTGTCGAAGTGGGTGAAGCTCTATGCTCGGCCTTCAAGCGTTTCTACTTCGACAACTCTTTTCCTCCCGGCCTCGACCGCTGAAGCTAGGCTGGCGAGGGCGTCAGCGTGAGAGTTAGAATCTCTACCGATCTGCTTGACCTCGACTTTTTAAAACTGAGAGAGAAGCTTTTTTGTGAGGGCTAAGTAAGCTGCCATCCTGTCGTTGCGAGCCTGGTAGTCTCCAGTGAGCTGGCTCGTCACCAACTGTGAATCATTGAAAACCACAAGCTGTTGAATCCGAGGATTTTAGCGCTATTCAGCCCCACTATTAGGGCCTCTTACTGTGCTTCGTTATTCGACGCTTTGAAGTCTAGTGTCAGTGCTTGCTCTATAACCAGCCCCTCTGGAGATTGAAGGACTATACAGGCGCCAGCCCTCTTGGAGGTAGAGGATACATCGACGAAGACCTTCCAAGTTGAAGCAAGGAACTGGTTCCAAGTCCGCCCTTCTTCGGTCTCCGTGACTTCATCCTCACGCCTAATGCCCCCTAGTTCGGTTCCGAGCGGGGTCAGCGCCGAACTCGAGGAGATGAACTCAATGATGAAATCTGCCAAGACTTGAGTTTTGACCGCCGTTATGGGTTGATACTGAATGTCGTACTGCCCAGTTCGACGGCCCATCGCGAGATTCTGCCGGAAAAATTTGCTTTCTTGAAGAGTGTCCTAAGTGGATGTTCAGTCACAACCACTATGGTATATGTTTGGAAGTAGTGAGAGAGTTTGCAGGAAGCGCTGACGAGCGCTAATGTAAGCTTCTCCAATTGCAGATACCTGGTCTCAACATCTAACAGGATCTTGCTCGTGTAGTAGATCGGCTTTTGCTGCTTATCTTCCTATCTGATGAGGACCGAGCTCACTGCGTGGTCCGAGACCGCCAGGTAGATGTAGAGCACCTCTCCCTGTTTCGGCGTCGAGAGCAGGGGGTGAAGACAGGTAGGCTTTGAACCTTTGTGGGGCTTCGTCGCACTCCGGAGTCTACTGGAACTTCAGGCTCTTCTTCAAGAGTTGAAAGAATGGTCTGCACTTATCTAAAGATCGGCTGATAAAGCGATTGAGCGCGGCAGCCATGCCGGTGAGCTTCTGAACTTGCTATGTTGTCATTGGACTCTGTATTCCAAGGATGGCTGAGATCTAATCCGGATTGGCTTCAATTCCTCTTCTTGTGACCAGGCTCCCAAGGAATTTGCCGGAGCCGACACTGAAGGCTCATTTAGAGGCGTTTAGCTTTAGCTGGAACCTCTTGAGGATGTTAAACACCTGATCTAGGTCTGCCAAGTGGTCCTGGGATCTTTTAGACTTGACGACCATGTCGTCAATGTAGACTTCCACCGTTCTACCGAGCTGGGCGTGGAACATTTTGGTGACCAATCTTTGGTAGGTCGCCCCTGCATTCTTTAACCCAATGGGCATCACTTTGTAGCAGTAGATGCCTCTAGGCGTTATGAACGCAGTCTTTTCCTCGTCGGGCCCATACATTTGTATCTGATGATAACATCGGTAGGCATCGAGGAAACTCATTCTATCGTGGCCAGCAGTGGCGTCAATCATCTGGTTGATCTTCGGTAGGGGGAAGCTGTCTTTGGGACAGGCTTTGTTGAGATCAGTGAAGTCGACGCAGACTCTCCATTTGCCAGTTTTCTTCTTGACCACCACTGTGTTGGCCAGCCAATTTGGATACTGGACTTCCCTGATCGCTCTGGCCTTTAGCAGCTTTTCGACTTCCTCGATCACGGTGTCTGTCTATGGCACCCCTGTTCTGCGAGCCTTTTGGACTACAGGTTTGTGCTTGGGGTCCACATTCAGTTGGTGGCACATGACTTTGGGGTCGATGCCAGGCATTTCATAGGGGGTCCAGGCAAAGACTTCCCTGTTTCGTAATAAGAAGTCTAGGAGCTCTGCCCTCTCTGGCTCGGCGAGATGGCTCCCGAGTAGGAAATATCTTTCAGGGTCGGTGGGATCAATCCTGATCTCGGTTAAGTCCTCGACGCTTTTCTGCTCAGGGTTTCGACCGACTTTCTCCAACTCTTTGTCTAGCTCGGCCTCCAGCTCGGCCATGTGTACCTCCTTCGGCTCCTCCTCGCCTGGTACCACGGCCATCAAGCACTGTTTGGCCATTTGTTGGTCGCCACTGACTGTGATCACCTCCATTCTGCCATTCTTGTTTTCCCATGGAAATTTGAGTTTTTGGTGGTGGGTGGAAAGGACTGCTTCCATGCTGTGCAGCCAGGTTCTCCCCATTATCGCATTGTAGGGGGACGGCGCGTCCACCACTAGGAAGTCGGCCATCATGAAGGCGCCTTCAACTTTGACCATTAAGGAGACTTTCCCCTTGTGGTATACGGGCTTGGCGCTGAAACCTATCAGGGGAATCCGCGCATCCTGTAAATCTTCTTCCCTGAGACCCATTCTTTTGAAGCAGTCGTAGTAGAGGATTTCGTACGAGCTGCCGGGGTAGATGAGAATCCTCTGTACTATACAGTTTTTCAGCTTCAATGTGATGATCAGCGGATCGTTATGAGGGAGCTGGACATCCTCCAGGTCCTTCTCGAAGAAACAGATCCTGGGTATCTCTTTCCGAGCCTTTTTGGCGGCTAGTTCTAACTCGGCCGTCATCACCTATTTGCCGTGCGAAGCCCTCCTGGCCTCGGCACGGGCCCGGTTACTCCCCTTAGGGGAGGGAGCCAGGTGAATGACGCTGATGATTCTTTCCGACTCGTCGCTGGAGTGATCCTTGTCATTATGGCATTGACTTCGGTTTGTGTTCACGTTTCCTCCTCATTTGACATATTCCTTCAGGTGCCCGTCCTTGACGAGCTTCTCGAGGTGTGACTTGAGGGAAAAACAGTCTTCAGTCCTGTGCCCATTTTGCTTGTGGTAGGCACAGAACTTATTCCGGTCGCGGGTGGAGGGGTCGCTCCACATCGGAGGCGGCCAGCTAAAGTAGGGCTCCTCTTTGATCTTGTTGAGGAGCTTCTGGTTTGGCTCCTTGAAGACTGTGTTGACGCCTATATGGGAGGGAAAGGATGGCTTGAACTTCTTGCCACCTCTCGAGGTGGGAGCCGAGACTGCTGCCGAGTTGGTGGATGCCCGATTTCAGTTCGTGTCCTCTCTGGTAGACGCCTTTCTGTCTTTTTTGGGGGTTCGGTCCTCGCACCTGAGCTGATTCTTGGAAATGCCGAAGCTTTCATTGGCTCGAGCCTCGTCCTCCTCTTGTTTAATGTATTTGTTCACCCTGGCCATCAATGCTGCCATCGAGGCCACAGGGTTCCAAACCAGTTCTTTCCGAAGATCGTTGCCCGGCAGCAGGGCATTCTGGAAGGACCTGATCGCCACCTCGTCAGTGGAGTTCTCAACCTAGCTGTACACAGTCCAGAACCTCTTAGCGAACTGGGTGATGTTCTCGTTCCACCTCATGTTGAGGGCCATGATGTCGTTATCAGTTTTTGGGATGATTCTGTGCGCCTGGAACTTCCTTATAAAGGACTTCCGAAGCTGGTGCCAGCTCGAAATCGATCCCTTTAGGAGTACGCAGAGCCATGTCTCCCAGACTTGAAGAAAAGACCCTGCAGTTCAGGTGACCATCGTCGCCCCATACGGACATCCTCTGAGTGAAGTGTCGCAGATACACTGCTGGGTCCGAGGTCCCATTGTAAAGGACGAACCTTGGGACACTGAACTTCTCAGGGAGGGGGAAGCTTCTGATCTCCCAAGAGAAAGGAGAAGCGCCAAGGTCCTCTGAGTCAAAAACATCTAGCCAATCCCCGGCGAGACCGGCTTCCTTCATCTTGTGCTGGACGGTCTGGTTGATGTGCTGGTCAAGCCACTCCCTGAAGTTATCTTTGTCTTCTAGCATGGGCTCCGACCTCCTTTTCGAGTAGCTATTGTTGGAGCTCTCGTCTTGAGCTCGGCTCCGCTTCTTCTTATCAATGATCTACCTTAGATCTGGCTGGGCTCGGGGAGCTTACTCGTCTTTGGAGGGTGGAACCGCAGCCTTCTTTTTCTTTTTTCGGAGCTGCCGCTGCTGCTGCTAGAGTTGCTGCTGGAGCTGCTCTATCAACTTGTCCTTCAAGGTTTTGGGCCCTGATGTCTCCAAGGTGGGGATTATCATCGTCGCCGTTATCATCAGTCTGGTGACGGGGTTGGCGTGACCTGCTCACTGCTATGGATTTGAACTTTCGAGGTGGCTCCAGTCGAGCCTCGTTTTGCCGGGAAGGCGTCGCCTCCTCGGACGGTGATAGGGTTTCTCCGGTAATGACCAAGATAAAGAGATGATGCTCGGGGTGAGTTTCCTCGACGGTGGCTACGACAGACCTCGTCCCGGACCTCCCCTGATGAAGAGCGGCCGGTGGAGGTTCTGGGAACAGCGGTGGCGGAGGTATTTTTTACGATTCCCCGCCTTTCTTGATTTTGGGAGCCATGGTGCTTGGGAAGATTTTGAGTTAATAGTTTCCCACAGAAGGCGCCAATTGTAAGTGCCTAAATAATACAGACTTGTTAATGAGGATTAGGATCTTCTTGAGACTCCTTGGTGATGATTTGATGCTTGAGAACCTGAAAGGGGAGGAGAAGAGAAGCAATCAAAGACCCTGGCTGCGGGCAGCGCAAGGCTCTCCGATGCCTAAGTTAGTAGGATGGAGATTTAGAAGAGCAGAGTAACGGCTAGGTATATTGTGCGTACCTTGGAGTGGAGTGGGGGTCCTCTATTTATAGGAGAAAGAGTTGACCCTGGTTGGTGGGGCTAATGATGAAAACCTGGTACTCTTGGGAAGTACAGTCACATCAGCCAATAAGTCATTAAATGTTTGTCTAGTCAACCCATCTTTCATTAAATGATGGTCTAATCGGGCCTTACCCTGCTGACTTTTGGGCCTCAATCCCATCGGGCCTTGCCTGGAGCCATGCCGATGCCGTTCTGTTAGAGAGCATGGGTGGCTAGGATGGCGACTTGCGCATGCCCTGGAACTGTCACGTCTCATGATGTGACCGAGCTCCTAGAGGAACTCGGCTGTCTGCACCCGTCTCGGCTGGCCTTCAGGGATAGACAACCGAGGCCAAGAAGCGGAGCCGGGGTCGGGATTGACCGAGGTCGTAAGAGATCTTGACCTGGTTGGCGACTTGGCACGGATGCCAAGGTGTGCGTGGCCGAAGTCACTGGAGAGTTTGATCTTGGCTGGCGCTCTACCAGGACGGCCGAGCTGCGCTTGACCGAGACTTGAAGCTTGATTAACAGTCATTTACCGAAGATAATTGCGATCTCGGTATCTTAGGAAACATCCCCACACACACACAATGAATGATCTTTTTGCCATAAAGAGACTTAAATGTATGGGTACGAATGGGCTCGACTTGCACTTCCAAGGTAAATCCAAGCCCAACCCATTTATAATTAGATCTCAAAATCAAGCTTGGCCGAACCATAGGACATAAAATATTAAGCCTAATTCCAACCAACCTCTGAAAAATTGTTTAGAGCGAGTCTAAGCTAGGGACCAATAACTTTTAGTAAATGGCTAATCATTTCTACTTGAATGTCCAAATCAAATGCATGTAGCATTATCTTTCGCAGTTTCGACCATGATGTACAAATGATCTACTTGGAAGTTCAATTACTAATGCTTGGGAGGCAAATTAAAGTGATTTTAAGGTCATCTTAATTTGAATAAGAGAAGAAGAAATAGTAGGTTGAGATCATTGCATATAATGCTAGAGGTAATGAGCTGTTATATGAAAATAAGAAAAGTAAATATTCTTAGTTTAGCTATGAATACCCATACTTTTCTTACAAAAAAAGTTACAAAGAAATCTCTTGTTTAGCAACTAATGACAAAGAATTACCATTTTGCTAAATTATGCTAATCTCATGTTAGGGTCTTTTTAATGAAATTGCCCATAGATTGCGATATTTGCCTGAACTGCCTTTTTTCTTCCTTTTCTTTTATTTTTCTTTTTAAGTAGAAATTGTCATAGGACGTCACTGAAAATCATTAATCCATCGGTATATTCTTATAAACTACTACCTAAACGGTACTTGTAGATATATTGCTTCTTTTATTGGTTTGCCCACCACCACATTATATGTCTATCAAACATTGCCATATGTTGGTACCCCCTCATGCTGGTCCAAGGAGCTCTACTTCAAGGAAATATGAATTCACAGAGCTGAACCAATATATATGGGATAGGGCTTCAATGATGATTATGCAATCAGGCACACAGCATCTCCAGATAGGACTAGAATCTTTACTTTACAAATTCAAGATTTAAATTAATAATAATAATCATCAGGCCATCTTAGCTTTGAACATTTTGCTGTTATACTCATCACTAAATAGAGCTGGCTATATTCTGCCACTTCACAATCTCGAAGATTACGTACTAGTCATAGAAGGTTATGAACTAAGATTAAGTTGGCCACATCCCATTTGAGGAAAAAAGAATAAATAAATAAACATCCCTCTCAATGACAAAGTACATTGTCCCTTTAATGGGAGTAAATATCCAAGGCATATGGCGCCAATGGTGATCTTGTCTTGTCATAAATTGATTAAAGGAATTGAGGATAATGTAGTTATAACAAGCGTAAGACATGTATTTCTGTAAGAGCCATGATCTGATAGTGTCATTGGTGTAAAAGTATCATTACAACTCAAAAGAACACAGCATTGCAACAAATAATAGATGAGGGTAGACAGCAAAGGAAAAATTATATAGAATGAGACTTTCTTATTGGGTCTTATGGTGCTTAATTTTCTTAATAGAAGGAACTAGTTTCTTGAGTATATTTATGGAGAGCTTAACTGTACCAGCAAGCGTTATGTAGAGAGGAAATTGAAGAAGAGCAAAGATTGTTACAGGGAGATAAGCAACGCTGTAAAGGAAAAGCATGACCAACTTCTGATTTAGGTGTATGGTGAGAATGATTGTTACTGCAAATGTCACCATCATTGTTGAAATGGAAAGGAAAAGGAAAGTGAAACCAAGAGTTAACTTCCACGGGAGTGATTCGCGGAAGTCTTGCTCTTGGAATGGAGAAGTAAGGATGGATAGGAACATCACAACTGCAGTTAACGAGCTTGCTAGAGACATTACATCTGTTACAGTGAATACCAAGAAGATAGGATCATTCAGAAGAACGGGGAGACCTGTGTCCTGGTCTGTGCCGCCTGGGAGAGTGTATGCAGCAGCAAAGGCAACTGTGGCAAAGAGAACTGCAACAAGAGAGCACGAGTCTGCTGTGCGTTTCAGCCATTTTTTACCCTGATTAAGTAAGTCCTCGTGTCTTTCTGTGAACAACTCTTGGGCGGTCAATGGATTGTGGTGCACTAAGAAATGTGGTGGAACCACCTTCTTCACATGCTGCAAGAAACAGGCATCTGGTACCTTTAGTCAAAGGATGTGCTGAAATACGTCTAACTACATCTCCAACCATTCACAATTATTCTACTTGAGAGACAACAATATAGCCCACTATTCCACTAACTCTTTTCATTAAATCACTAATGGCAACAAAATCACAGTTACAGTGAGAAGTAATTATGTATGACCCCCTCTATAGGCCAAACTCACAACTTACAAGTAACAACACTCCCCCTCTACTAGTCAGCCAATGTGGCCCACTAACTTGTTTTATTAAATCATTAATGGTAAAAAAGTTACTGCTACATTACTATGATGAAAAGTAGTTACATAAGCCCCCCTAACTCGCAATTTACAACAGTTCCCCTCAAGCCGCAGCAAAGTTGTCAATCATACCCAGTTTAACCAAGGAATGAAAACCCTTCCTTCCCACATAGATGTGTTGTTTGGATGACTTTAGATATCACCTTTTCTCTAATAAAATGACATTTCACCTCTCTGTACCTACATATGTTCATTAAGTTTGCTCTATGTATGGTTGTATTCATCATGATATGAATCTTGATCGTCACCCTACAGGTGCATAGGTAGCTTAACATTAATTCATAAGTCAGCCTGTATCATTCTAATCCACATGGTTTCACAGGTACCATGATCCATGGCTCGACATTTGTTTTAGGCACTACATCTTTCAATGATACAAGGTTTCTGCCAAATAAAGGTTCAGTAGCAAAGCATGGGTCTTTAATTAATCTTGTGCCAGTGAGAAGCCATGTACCAACCCAAAAGCTTAAGTTGGTAAGTGGAAGGCCCAAACATGTATATGAAGACATGTCCAACTCAGGACTTAGGCGATATGGGATGTGGGACTTTCCAACACTCCCCCTCACGTGCAGGCCCAACAGATTTCATGGACGGGCCAGCCATGTGGGCTACATAAGAACAACAGGAGCCATGTGGGCTACATAAGAATGACGGAATCGAATCCCGCTTTGATACCATGTGAGAAGCCATGTACCAACCCAAAAGCTTAAGCTGATAGGTGGAAGGCCCAAACATGTATATGAAAACATGTCCAACTCAAAACTTAGGCAATATGGGATGTGGGACTTTCCAACAATGCCTGCCTAATAAGCATTATTGTAGATAACAACCTTCATATGGCCATGATTTGTATAAAAATTTCCTTCTAGGGCGGCTTCTGATACCTCAGTATGTACCATTACCAGCTGATTCTAGGTGAGGTGTACAATATGCTTGCATAAACTGCCTCACTACACACTCCATATGCAAAAACACGAGTAATAGTGAGATATATGATTTAATAAATTGTGGGATTGAGTAAGTCATCTTCAGATACATGCAACTGATGATTGGCCTATAGTGGAGCATTAACAGGCTCAGATCCCAACTTCCCGATATTGTATAAGAGATTGAATGTATATTTCCTCCAAGAAATGACTATTCCTTTCCGAATCAAGCAACATTAGTCCCCCACCCCATCCACAACCACCATATAAAAAGGGGGAAAAATTCAAAAAGACCTTGGTTGTACCAAAATCCTTAATAATTAAACAATGTCAAGATACTCTTTACATTCAGCATTTACAGCTGAATTAACTCTTGTGACCACAATTTCACCAAAAAAAAAAAAAAAAACACTCGTGACCACAATATGGTGCAATGGGCTCTATGGCCCGTTGAGAAATCAAGGTGCATGGATGGGACCCACCTCATGTGAAAAACATGAGTTACAAATTCTCCTCTTCCTCTAGATTAGGGATGTCAATGAACTTCCATTTACCCTGGTTGTTCTGACCCAAAAAATCCAAGTATGGAGACCCTCTTTTTGGACCCAATTGATAATCAGCTATGGGCCCAAGTTCAGCCAGGTCCATACCGAGTTACGTGTAAAATACTATATTAATATTAATATTATATAATATATATAGATTATAAAAAAATATTATATTAATATTAGTTCATAAAAGAATTGATGAATATTAAGGATTTGGGTCCTCCTAACAATATCAGGATTCAGGACAGCCCACTTAGAGGGAGGGCCCTGTATTTATTATTGTTCACAAATCACAATTACGTGAATACCCCTTTGAAAAGCTGTAAAGAGAGGATCTATAAAAGGGTAATGTGGAAACAACTAATTTACAAGTAGTTATCTAGAGGAACTCAGATTTGTAGAGATATCATGCTCCTCTGATGCAGATTGTCAAGAAGTTTCAATTTGGACACCAAGAAATTATGACGACCCCAAGACATGGCTTAAATAAACAGATCAGCAATTTGCAGCTGAGATGGCATGTGGGATTCTATGGTTTCATCTTCATAGAGTTCACAAACAAAATGATAAGTAAACACCAATATGTTTTGTCAATTCTTCTGGACTTCCCATGAGTCTCATTGCACTTTCATTGTCAACATAGAGAAGTCAATCAGGAAAGATTACACTCGATGCCAACGAACCTAGAGAGAGAGACGAAGTGAAGCCTTTGGTTCATTGTTTCATACTGTGGGGGTAAAATACCCTTCTATGTAGTTGCAGAAAAGGCCCAGATATCACAAGTCCAGATGTAGTAATGTTTATCTATTAGTGTTATTGAAGGAAGTTCTATTCCTATTGCATTACAACACATGGTTGTTTTGTATGCTCCTATGAATTCCATGACGGGTGATCCTTAGTGCCCTACTTCATATCTAAATGCATTAGGCTCCCTCCCTCCCTCTTGATGCAGATGGATAAGCCCAAGTGCGGGACCACCAAAAACAGTTTAGGAATTATTTTTATTTCCTTAATTACTTGTTATTAGAGTTCTAATTTTATTTAAGAGTTGTAATTAGGATAAGTTTCTAAAATTGCTTAGTTTCCTAGTTGATTAGATTTCTTAGTCATTAAGTTTGTTTTCCCTATTCATATTGCATTGTAGACATGGAAATCTTAGAGTTTGATAATTAATAGAAATTAATGGTTTTAACCCTCCGATGTGCATCCACGTGTTGAAGTCCCTGCCGAGACGTGTGTGAGTGTCTACGGACACGTCCTTTAGAACTTCCATGCAAGCCCTAACCGTAGGTCTCAAACCCAACCCCCCCCCCCCCCCCCCCCCCCCCTCGCTCTCATAGAAATTTTCTTTAAGTCACTCATTCTCTGCTATTTGAAATGGATGTTCAAACAGTTAATGAATAAACAGGGTGTTGACCGCCACATTCATTGCAAATCATATGCTATCTCGAGTTTTCAAGGGAAAAGTCCTATCCGGTTATTATTTCCTGATAAACCATTGCTTCCAACTCCAATTAAGGTATTTGGGTTTGATTGTTTTGTTCACATCCCAAAACATTAAATGTTAGATTTGAAGATCATGACGTGCATTTTTATGGGATATCCAAGTAGTAAAAAAGGTTACAAATGTTACTTATCGGGTAAACCAAAGAAACATTTTACTCCTAGAGTAATGAAACCGATATTATGACAAGTCAGGGGTTGCATCTTTTGCTGCAGTCAATTTCACCAACTTATGTGTCTTCTACACCAGTTGATAATCAGATAAAAATAAAAAAATAAAAAATAAAAAAAAAAACAATTCAGAAAGGAAAAAAAATCAACTTTATTCTTGCGGGAAAGAAAATGGAAGACCATTATTTACTACGGAACCCAACACCAGTAGGTGTTCCTAATTAAAATATGCCTCATGGTACCGATCTGATCTTGACCTTCCTATTGCACTACGTAAGGAAACTCATGCCCATATATTTATTCATTTGATTGGTAACTACTAGATTTTATTAAAGAGAGGGATAAATAGACAACAACATTACAGAAAACAAGAGGAAGAAGAATGAAATTATAAGAGCATTGTACCCTCTACAAGAAACAAAAAGAAAGAAACCCCAAGACTACAAGAAAATGGAACACATAAAAACTAAGATGCACTATGGTCCACTTCCATTGACCCTTAACCAACAAATCTGCCACCTCATTCATAAATCTGAGAATATGACAAAATTCCACCAACATAGAAAAAGACAAATGCTTGATTTCATTTAAACAGTTAGAGCTTCCAAGGTCTGCCAACTACACCTGAGGTCCAGGAGACAGCGTTCGAAGAATCACATTCAACTATTAAGCTCCCTTGGAATGAAGACAAGCATCCTTATACCTTGTAAGATAGCCTAAATCTTTGCTTCATTAGAATCTATAACTCCAATGAACTTAGAGAAAGGAAAATAAAACTTGACCTTGAAAATCACGAAGAACACTGTCAATATCAACTGGTCCTAGCTTACCTCTAGTCACAAAAAATCAACAAATCAATAGGTGGATGCCACATTTCCTGCTTTCTCTTCTTTGAAGGCCACAAATCAAGCAAGCCCCCGAATTGTGGAGAACGTTATCCAACTGGATGATAGTTCTTGGAGCGCCCCACTTGCCAATCCTCAAAAGTTCCTAGCTTAAAAGGCCGTTTCAAGAAAACATTTAACATTTGAAAATCTTTTCATTCCTTTCTTTCCAAAAGGACCAAAGAATGGCATAAGGAATGGGCCTCCAGACTACGAAAACCATCCAAGAAATTACCATATTAGACAAAAACTTGGAACTTGGAATGCAGCATTCAACACCACACCTTCAGAGAAGCGATTCCAAACAGTAAGAAAATTCACACTGGAAAATAAAGGTCAATTTGGGAGTTGGGACTCCGTTTCTTTCCTATGAAAGACACATGTCAAAAACGGCTTCAGAAGTAACGCCTTTTCTTAAATATCTACTGGGGGGGAGCATCACCAAGTCAAATTCGAAATCAAGGATGAAAACTGCCAAGAGGGAGATCCAAAGATATCAGAGAGATTTAACAAAGAACTGTCCAGAAATATTTGGTTCCAAAATGCGGAGGTCGGCCTCTTCTCTGGAAATGAACATGTTAAAAGAGCAAATCCAACAGGCTTTATACTCTGACTTCTCAAATTCACGGAAAACTCCTCATAGACGCTCCAAAGAAACGTTATTACCCAACCCAATATAACACTCTGGACTGATGACTCTTTTTTAGACAAAACTCTAAGTCTAAACAATCTAGAAAATCATCTACGCAAAAGGACCCACCCCCCACATAACCATAGAACCAAGAAATAACTTCATCCCCAATCTTCACTCTAAAACCCACCCACTTACTAAATACCTCCCCATTGACTGAGGACTCCTTGCCAATAAATAAATATGGCTTGAGTGCCCGGTATGCTAAAGCTTAATTTCCTTCCCTTCCCAGGTGGTCTCCCCCAGTGCTGGGTAAACTTTAAGCTTAATTTCGATGGGAGAGCTAGGGGTGACCCAAGTCTCTCTGGCATTGGAGGCATTATTAGAGATACCTCAACTGCTTCTATCCTCTCCTTCTCTGGGCTGGTGGGCTTTTGTTTGGTCAACGAGGCTGAGATGCTTGCGCTGAAAATGTGCCTCCATCAAGCCACTAGGCTATGGGCTTTCTGACATCATTGTAGAGAGAGATTCTTTTTATGCTATTACTTGGGCTTTGGGCTCCTCTAGGCCCCCTTGGCATCTTGCAGATGTTGCAAAGGAGGTTGTGGAGATGTGTCCTTTCATATCAAGAGGTTGGCTAATGAGGTTGCTGATGCTCTAGCTAAAGAAGGGGTTGGGAAATCAGAGTTGGTCATCCGGTTTCTTGCTACCTAGGCTTTCCGGCTTATTTCTTCGGGTGTTTTTATTTTCTAGATGTTTTTTTTTTTTCAGTACGTCTCTTGTGCTAGTGAGCTCTAATAAAATTTCGTTAGCATTCAAACCAACAAACAAATAAATACAACCCCAACATCCAAAACCCCCAACCCCCCCCCCCCCCTCTTTCCTCCTCCCCCTCCTCCCCTCTATACCTAGGGATTTTTTTAAGAACCCACCCCAACTTATCCTCACACATCTAAAGCATTTATATCACAGTTATCCATGGAGTACAAATACCATTATCGGTGTTTGATGCTCTGTCTCATTCTAAGTGGAAATTATCAATGATTAAAGAAACGACTGAACTTTAGAAATACAGAACATAGAAATGGGTTGATTTGTCAGCTGGAACGATCAGTGGTGTAAAATCTACTCTAAAATGTAATTCGGATGGGTCAATCCAGAAGAATAATACTCCCCTAGTTGTCAAAGGTTAGACTCGAGCATATGTCATTGATTGCCCAGAAACCATCACTCGAGCAGAAAAAAGAGTTCTGTAAGGGCTATGCCATCAATGGCAGTCAATTTTTAATGGCCTTTGTATAAGTTAAATATGAAAAATGAATTTCTCCATGGTGACTTACAAGAGGAAGTTTATATGGATCTCCCACAAGGATTTGCTCTAGAAGGACAAGAAAGAGAGTGTGCCGGCTATAGGAAAAGGGGAATAATCCTTGCCCTAATTGCTTCAAAAAATTCTGAAAAAATTATGGAAATCCTAGGTAGAAGGAGAAAACCAGATGAACTTGGTCGGTGGATTACATCAGCAGTGAGCCTCACTTATAAGTTGCTGTCTGTCTAACAGAATAAAACCAGCTTGCAGATCCCACCCAACAATAACCTAGAATCTTCATAGAAACTGCGCAGACTCCTTGTGCACAAATAGAATAGAAATGGAATTCTTTTCTATAAATGTGACCCACCAAATCAGATGCCAGAGGTTGGCTCTGATACCACGTAAGATCAAAGAAACAACAAAAAAAAGAATCTGTGAAGACCATGTGTCACTGTGATTTACAAGAGTAAGTTTATATGGATCTACCACAAGGATTTGCCCCACAGGACAGGAAAAGAAAGTGTACTGGCAAAAGGAAAGGGGAATAATCCCTACCCAAAGCTCTTCAAAAATTCTGAAAATTTATGGAAATCCTACGAAGAAGCGGAAAACCAGATGAGCTTGGTCAGTTGGGGATTTTAAATCAGCAGTGAGCCTCACTTGAGATAAATTGCAGTCTGTTGAACAGAATAAAAACAGCTTGCAGATCCCTCCCAACAATATCCTAGAATCCTCATAGAAACTGCAGACTCCTTGCACACAAATAGAATAGAAAACGAATTATTTTCTTTAAATATGGTCCACCAAATCAGACCCCAGAGGTTGGCTCTAATACCAAGTAAGATCAGAGAGACAACAACAAAAGAATTTGTGAAGACCATGTGACATAGTGACACAATGATAACTATTTATAATGTGCTGGCGCAAAAAGATAACCATAAAGATAGGAAAATATCCTTGGGAATGACTGTCCACAAGGATTTTTTATTTTTCCTTTTTATTGAATGATTTTTCACAGGATTGTACCTATCGAAAGGATTAGAAAAGATAATTATAGGTGATTACAACATTAAATAGCTATAGGCCCCACTTCATGTTCACCTCTCTTTACACCATGTAGCTATTGTACTTTGAAAAAGAAGAAAAGGAAGAAACAAATGAAGAAACTGGGAAAATATGAGATGGTTGGCTAAGGTGGTGACCCCTCTTTTTATATTTGATTCTTTCCTTTTTAATGTCAATGTTACAGATTCCCTAATATTTATTGAATCTGTAAGAGATACTAAACCCATGTTGAATAATCTTAAAAGATATCACCCTGTAATGGTATCATCCATGACACCTCAAAGTATGGCCCCTCAATCATAAGGTACCTTGAAGTACAATTACTTTGGCATTACAAATAATGACAGAAACTGAAAATACTACCCTTTAACCCAATGCGCCCATATATACAAGAAGAACAACTATACTAAAATAATCTATACTTGTCGCACTGTGCAGTGCAGTTGGCTAAGGAATATCAAAATCCTCCCTCTGGGGGTTTAGGGTGAGGGTTAAAGCCCTGGTTACAAGGCAACCAACTGGCTCTATACACACACAGAGGGAGGGTGAGGGTTAAAACCCTGGTTACAAGGCGACCAACTGGCTCACACACACACACACACACACACACACACACACAAAAAAAAAAAAAAAAAAAAAATCATTTTTACAATACTAGATATAATATGAATGAACCCTTATTTCTTCGTAAGGGAAATGAGAGCTCATTTGTTGCAAATCACTTTGAGTGTTAAAGTAAATCTCTAAATATTCTTAGTGTGTGATAAAGGCTAGCAACTTTTATTAAGTGATATGGTCATGGAGTGAAAGTTGTACTACCATAACACTGATCAATTAGAATATTTTGAATGGGCATATCTAAGGACGAAAAACAAGTTTTTTGACAGGTTGGTACCATCTTTTCTCTATCCTAAGACAGCCACATACATTAGTTGAGTTGTAATTTTGGTAGAAAACTGAAAAGAGAACAAGTAGACCTTACCTTAAACCAACGTAATTCCGCTTGCAATTGTAGAGCGGGTCCTGGCTCTAATTGAACTGGATGCCTTACAGGTAGTGCTTGGCGATGCAACACTTTCTTTCCTTCCTTATCTTTCTTAACAGGAAGCCATGCAGCCCAATGTAAGATTGTGTTTCCCATGTTGTCAATTCTGCGAGGCAATCTTGCCATAGGTAACTTCATTGATGTTACAAGGTCAAATATTTCCCTCCGGCGGTACTTACTTGCTGTGTGCAGTATGTTTTGCCCGGAATCATTTATATACTCAGCCGCTTGAGGGAATCGATCAAGTATCTCCTTGACTATCTCAATAATACCCGTTCTTGTTGCAGTCAACAGTGGTATATCAATTTTTGTTCTCTCTGCATTTCCTTCATCGTCATTTTGAGAATGGTATTTTAAAGCAATCGTGTCTGTGGTTATCTTACCAGGGTCACCCCCAGGGTTACTGAATTGCCATGAATTATCCTTAGTGACCAAGGCCTTGACGAGTCTTAGAGCTGATTCATGCTTTCTCTTTTCAACCCACACTTCCTTCATCAATGGGCATCCTGCAATTGAAGAAGGGGAAGTCAAAGGTATAAGAGTGCATCTGAATGTATAGTGCTAGTTATGTAGCCCTAGTAGAAGCAAAAACAGCAACAATGGTGGTGAAAGTATAGATATAAGAACATGTAACTTACCTCGACCAAAATAATCCCAGATCATGCGGTTGATCTTTCCTGGTACTGAAACACAAAGTTCTAATCAATCATTGAAATAAATAAAATAAGAATATAATCTAAATCTCAAAAAGCATTTCATTAAAGCTTGATCGTAAGACTTGCAGCACAATTGGAATGTGCTAATAGTTGCAACCATGAGGCTGCAGATACAAGTCATGTTACCTTAAAAAATAGAGGCCCGATTTCTTTATTTCTTTTCTTATCTATTTAGAAAAAAAAATTAATAAAGGTAGTTTTGTGCTTTAGCATTGTCCACATTAACTGAAGCCACAGTTAAGAAGAGGTATTTAAGGAATCAAAATTGACCAAAACAGCAGTGGGATCCCAAGAGTCTATTTTCTTATTTACAGCTCCTATAGAATACAAATTTCTTTACAAAGAAAGTGATTTGTTCAGGATGAACTTAAAGAAGGTTTTGGATCTAGAAAGTCGGCATAAAAGCTTGGAGGTATAGACAATATTAATAATTGAGAAGCTTGTATGCTTTGACCTTCAAAAAGAACTCAAAATGTCAGTCTGCTCCACCACGTGTGGAGTTGAAGTTTAATGGCAATGAAGCAGCTAGGGGTGAACTAGGTTTAGTAGGCATTACAGCTGTATGAAACAAGACAGGCGAAGTTCTCTTTATGTTCTCTAAGCATGTGGGCATCATAGATTCAAATAAAGTGAATGTTCTAGCGATATTCGAAGCGGTAAGAATCTTCTCATCATCATTTAATGGAAGTTTATTTGGTGAAATGAATAGTCATCTTTTTCAAAACAAAAAACCAAAAAAAAAAAATCGTTCAATGGAACTTTATTTGTGGAAAGTGACTCTTCCATTGGTATTCTTGGGTTTCTTCTCCAGATAATAGTCCTTGGAAGTTCCAGTTTTACCTCAATGAGATCAAATGGGCGTCAAAGATCCAAACAAGATTTAATCACGTGGGCTGGACAGCTAATAGGATGGGAGATTCTCTTTCCTAGGACCTCTTTGGTTTCTTTTCGGTGCTTGTATGTTTGCACCCTTCTATTAATCTCTTTAGTATTATTGATGAAAAAAAAATCTGGTCATAGTTGTAAGTTTTAAATTGAAATAAAAATTTAGTGGAAGAAGAAAATTAAATGTAGAAGTTACATTTTATAGAGAGAATAAAAGAAATTTGGGAGAATAAGAAAACTTTTGATTGTCCAAAAAAAGTTTGGTGACCATAAGGATATATTATATTAATTTAATTTTCTGTAGTTACAAAAAAGCCCAATATCCCAAAATTTATAAAAACTACAAAAAAAAAAAAAAAGAAGGAAGAAACCCTTAAAAAAACCCACCCTAAGCTTGCAAAAAGCTATTTGATATGCCTAGCGTGGAAGATGTTAATAACCCATAACACCAAAAGCTCGAGCTATTACTGAACTACAGAACAATGAATATCAAAGGGTCTTGATAGCCCTCCCTGACATGTGGGGCTCCACATGTGGACAGAAACACACCAAATGAATAATGTCGACAGAAACACGTCCCCAAGGATTCGAACACATAACCCCCCGGCTCTGATACCGTGTTAATAACCAATAACACCAAAAGCTCGGGCTATTAGTGAATGACATAACAATTTATATCAACAACCCCCCGCCTTCTTCAAACACGAAGCCATTCGAATTTGAAGCACAACAAACAGATAGATGGAGGTAACATGCCTCTCAGAGGTTTCACGAGACAGGAAGCCATTCAAATTCGAAACCCAACAGACAGATAGATGGAGGTAACATGCCTCCCAGAGGTTTCGAACTTGTGACCAATGGCTCTGATACCATGTTAATAAAGAGTAACACCAAAAGCTCGAGTTGTTAGTGAACTACAGAACAATGTATATCAAAGGGTCCTCATAGAAGAAACATCAGATAGCTACTTGTTAATTGCCTTCATAAGAAAATCTGCAATATGATTCTGAGTATGTGTATGCTCTCTCTCTCTCTCTCTCTCTCTTCTCTCTCTCTCTCTCTCTCTCTCTCTCTTCTCTCTCTCTCTCTCTCTCTCTCTCTCTCTCTCGTCATGGTATTAGAGCCATGACAGATCTGGGGATTGTTATTGATATATTTATTATAGATCATGAGATCAATTGATTGGGCATACTATTGAATGTATATTTGGAATTCTGTTTTGTCAAATGCAACTAGTTTGTCTTGTCGACTGAAGCTTGGAGATCTGGCCAATATCTCCAGTATTGTTGTGAGAAGTTCCATCTGATATTGCAGCAAGTATAGTCATCTTCTGCAGGACGGGATTTCGTTGATGGCAACATACCAATCATCTGGTTTATGGGATCCGCTTGTGGGACCCACCTTTGATAAAAAAAAAAAAAACTAGTCAGATTTCATCTGGACAGAAAGGATTGAGAAATTATTATTTTTAAATAATTATAATAATTTTTTGCTTACCTTTAAAGGGATTTTTGGGGCCTTTTTTTCTTTGTTTGGCTGTTTAAGTGATTGTTTTGCATCTCAGTTGTCCAACTTTCCTGGTTGATTGTGCTTTTTTTTTTTTTTTCTGTCAAATTCAATGGAACCAACTATTCTCTATGGGGATTTCAATTCCGTAATTTCGTTCAAAGGAAATGAATTGTGGGAATTTGTTGATTGATCCATCATCCAACAACTAGCTTCTTCTCCAGTGCAATCATATACGAACTCTAGACTAGGAATAAAGTCCTTTCAAAGAACTTGAACTCTTAGCAAGTTTAGATCAAGAAGCAGGCCATCTAACAATTCAAAAACCATTAGTTATTGGATTCGTTTCATCGTTTCCTGCTTCATAATTTCCTCTATTGTTGACGGACGACGTCGTTAGTGATCCAATTCCTCCCATCTTTGTTTAAATATTTTATAGAATTCTTCTACAGAGTGTTCCCCTTGTTTGTTGTAAGGTGGCTATCTCCCATTCTTACTAATAAATCTGGGTCAGATTAACCTTTTGTGAAGGCATTTTAGCCATAGTGAGTAAGATTTCCTTTGCAATCTTGAGAAATAGCATCCCATTGCTAATACTTGAGTCCTCTAAGTAGATGAGCCAGAGGCCCAGGATATGACGACAGACTTGTTGCACCCAGGGGCAGAACCCCTTTAGATAAATGGAAATTTAAAGCCATTTTTAGCAATGCCCCCCAAGCTTTTTTTTTTTCACAATGGCCCCTCCAAGGCCTATATCCTGGTTCTGCCCCCTGGTTGCGCCCCCCCACCACCACCCACCCCAAATCATCATATGGAGGGTCATCTTCTACCAGTTATAATTTTTTTCCATTTTTATGTGACCTAATTTACTTCTACATAGAATTAACATCCTAGGAGACGGGCCCATGACAAGTAATTCCTCACAGAGTAGCAATCTCAATACTAGGGTTGTCAAAGGCATGCCTAGGCACAGCAAAGCGCCACTAGTGCGCCTCTAATACCTCGAAGCGAGGTGCAGTCTAGGCGCTCGAGGTGCACGCCTTGGCTCCAAGCGCAAGGCTCACGAAGCGTGAGCTTCTTCACAGTCAAGTGGTTGGATTAAAATTAGAAAAAAAACTTCTAAGGGGCTAAACGTAATTTTTGTATGGCTTAAAATTAGAAAAAAACTGTTAAGAGGGCTAAATGTAATTTCTTTTTACTCTTTAAAGCGCATCAAAAGCCCTAATCTCTGTTTCCATCGAAACAAAAAAAAAAGATGCAGCGAACGAAGGAGAAGAAGAGGAGAAGGAAAAAAAAGAAGAAGTGGAGAAAGAAGAAGAAGAAGAAGAAGAGGAGTGAAGGCAGTGGAGCCCTAATCTTTATTTCCAACGAAATACGGAAAAAAACGGCTGCAGCAACACCAAACGAAGAAGAAAAAGCAGAAGAAAGAGAAGAAGAGGAGGAGGAGAAGAGCGGAAGAAAAAGAACAAGAAGAAGAGAGAAGGCAGTGGGGCGAAGCATACCTGGCTCTCACCTACCACCACCAAACACCATAACTTCCCCATCTCCTTCGGCCAGTAACAAGGAAAACTCTCCTCTCTCTCTCTTCTTATTCTCCTTCTCATCTTCTCCATGGCATGGTGAAGAACATCTCCTTGGAGGCTTCCCTTGCAAGATCTGAACCCACCAAGAAGTTCTACGCCGTCAACTACGTGACATAGGTTGTTTCGGTGCGAATTTGCCAGTGGCAGCCCCTTCATCCATTGCTCTCCCTTACCTCGATCATCTTAGAGGTAGGCCATCTCCTCCTATTGAATGTCTTTTGATTTGGAACCCGTTTTCATCACTTGTTTTGGTTTTTTTAGGGGGTTTGGGTTTTGACAGCGAATGGGTCTTTTTATTTCGGGTGATTTGTGGCTTGTTTGGAAGAAAGAAAGCTCTTGGTTGGACCTTGGCTTGACTTTGAAGTTGGGTTTGATCCTTCATTAGAGGCAAGTGTTCAAACTAACTATCATAGCATGCAATGAGTATTACTTGGTTTCTAAGTTCACATTCAATGGGTTGAATGTCCTTTAATGCTTGATTTAATCATGCTTATATGCTAATTTTCTTGTTAATCGACGATTGGAAATCTCTTAAAATGTTAAGAATTTTAATTGGGCAAAAGCCCCAATTTCTAGGCTCAAAACTACCCCAACTGCGCACCATTACAACTTCCAGCAGCAATTTTGCACAGCTTCCAGCAGCCACTCTGCTGCCAGCCCAGCAGCCACTTTGCACAGCTTCCAGCAGCCACTCTGCAGCCAGCGGCCAGTATGCCAGCAACCACTCTGCAACAGCTGCCCGCAGCCAGTAGCCAGCAGCCACTCTGCAGCAGTTGCCGGTAACCACTCTGCAGGCAGCAGCCAGCAGCAACTATGCCCGCTGTGGGCCCGCAAAACCATTCTTTTGGGACTGTTTTTAGGGCCTTTCTTGGGCTGTTTTCGCCCGATTTTCTCCCCACAAATTCTGAAAATTTGGGAAACCAAATTAGAACTTAAAAATGAAGTGTAGGTGGTACCCGAATTATGTAATTCCCACAAATGTGGATTTCTTTCTTAAAAAGGGCATCTGAAAATTTAGATCAATGGTGGAACCCCATACCCCGACCTCACCCAACTTTATTTTCAACTTAATACTTAAACCCGAACAATTGTGAATGCATGCAGAGCACAGTGACTCGTATTTTTATCCGAACTTAGGGATTGGATATTCCCAACTTCCGAATGCGTCAAGTGTACAACAATACACATAATATCCATCCCTTTGAGCGTATAATTTTGGGAATCACCGTACTTGCATGTCTAAGATTATTTTAAACAAACTTTTCATACTTTTAACATTTTTATGCACCCTGTCAACCCGACCCTAGTAGTATGCTCTACGGGACGTCCTTAGGTCTTAGCGCGCGATTTTCGCCCTGCTTGGCCATTGGATGTACCTGGATCCTTAGAGGGTATCTTGGTTAGCATGCGAGCATTCAGTTTGCCTGCCCTTTTGAGTTACCCGGATCACCTTGACTTTCTACCATCCATTCTGGGTCCCCTATTTCTACCTGAAATGCTGCCCGTTTTTCCGTAGAATTTCCTAGAATTAGAAAATATGGTTTTAAAACCCGCTTTAACTAGGTTTATTGTTTGAAGCCCGACTTACCTTGGTTTACTATTTTAAATGCCGAATCAACATCGTTTTCCGTTTTCAAGTGTTCGAATTATCTGTCAACCCCCGTACTTGCACACACGTCCCTTGGATAACCGAAATTACTCAGGCACATGCGTCCCTTGGGTAACCGAAATTACTCTTTAATTCCTGATTAAGCACTAAACCCTGCATTCTACATTGATTCTCGAGTCAGCACCACCAAGCTGTTATTCTAATATTTATTATATAAGGATAGATATATTGCTCGTTGCAGTTTGTAGTCTTGTACTTGACCGGTGTCGCTAAAGTACCTACCCTGCCCTGGCCAGACCAGGTACCCCCGTGGTAGGGCCAAAGATTTCAGATGGCCGTAAACTCTACGGTGAGTTCAAATGTACTATCAGTCAGTTCGATTGGGGCAAGCGAATGCTCCCCCTGCCGAGGATTATGCGATGTGGTTGCCATTTAGAATATAGTTACTATTCTGTAATTATTTATTGATTATATTATTTTACTCATGCTGCACTGACTTTGCCTAGACATACTGTTACTTGACCTCTGATTAATTAAGCTGTCATTTATATTCTATTTGTTACTTGCAAACTATGCCTTTTATTTTGGATACTTGCCAGGCATTTTGTCTGACCTACGCTTGATGCCGTAGGTATGACTTCCTGAACTGTACCCTAGTACGGTTTATGAGGAGGCGGGTTTTGAGCCGCGGGTGGCGAGTGTTTTGGTGCAGAGGTTGTCATGTAGACTCCTCCATTCCTTGCACATTGTAGACACATAAAAGAGTCATCATAGGCCATCAAAAGAGTTAAGATTGACAGATGATTACTACTTAGACTGGGTCAAAGCTATGCATTATATTAATCTACTTGAGAAGACCATTCTAATGATATATGGCATGTCATAATCTGATGGTTGGACGAAGAGTTATAACCTGCCTCCATGAAGGAGCCACTCCCACGGAGGCATGTCCATAAGCACCCTACTTCCACGGAGGCATGCCTTACACCACCAAAGAACATTCTGCCACCATCCCATCAACGTCAACATGTAAAAGCACCCACTTCCATAAAGGAGTCACTTCCATGGAGGCATGTCCAATGACACCTTGCTTCCATGGATGGGACACTTCCATGAAAAAAGTGTCCATAAGCACCCATGTCCATAAAGGACTCACTTCCATGGAGGCATGTCCAATGACACCTTGCCTCCATGGATGAGATACTTCCATGTCCATAAGCACCCATTTCCATAAAGGAGTCACTTCCATGGAGGCATGTCCAATGACACCTTGCCTCCATGGATGGGACACTTCCATGAAAAAAGGGCCCATTGGCACCCCACTTCCACAAAGGCATGTCATATACTACCAAAGATTAATCTACCCCCACGGAAGCGGTCCTCACTGAGAGGCAACCACCATAAAAGAGGCCCTCATGAAGATGGCCCTTCCGAGGCGACCTTCACAAAGGTGACCTCTTGTAGGCATGAACATGGCAAGACTTGGAGATCACGGGACTAGCCTACAAGACCCACTGAAACCCGAGACTTACCCGACGAAAAAAGGAGGCACCCACTACCTCCACCGAAGGGGGCCTCCCGCCTGGAACTCACAAAGGCAATACTCACTTACGAATGAGGGTCTCATTACTTGTTACTGGTTAGTCACGGAAGACCTGGCCAGCTGGAGATAGTTTGTGCTGCAACAGTGGGGGCCACACCAAGAAGTCTATAAATAGCACCATTCCCCAAGCAAGAGGGTAGGAGGGAGGAACGAGGAGGCTCCCTCAAGAGCTCCAACCCTAGTCTTTTAGTTTCCTGGTTCTCTTTGTGTCCCGCCGGCGATTAGTCTCTAATCGACCGGGAGCTTAGTTTTAGCCTGGAATCTCCATCACTGTATTCATCTTTTCATTAATAAAAAAATCTAAGCCGGTCCCTCCTTCGGGTCGTGGATGTTGGCAATGCCGAACCACGTAGATCTCATTGTCTCTTTTATCTCATAATGCATACTAACCCCTGCTAACTCCTGAATCACATTTCACATCAAACCATCATTTTTCATCTTACACACATGAGATGTGAAATACTGGGGAGTATTATTTTGGATTTTGTATTCAGTTTTACTGAGCTCTGTTGGCCTTTTATTTTGGGACTATAATTAATACATCTTTTGCAATTATAACCTGAATTATGGGAATAAAATCTCCTATTCACTTGTCTAGCTCTGTTATCCTCTCTTTGTATCATACCAGTTTGATAATGTATTGTACAGTAGTATTCAGCTAGTAAGACATTAGTGATGCAACACGGAATCCGATGAGCTCTTGCACCGCAATGCAAGCTTCCGCTAAACGTTCCATGATGGTGATGGATCTTGTAATTCTCACCTGTGCGGATCCTTGGGAAAATGAAAGATTATGCTACAGTAATCCCCGGCATCACGGCCCCTTAATCCTACCCCCATTTCGGGGTCGTGACAAGAAGTATCTCATCCATTAGACTTTGGAAAGTAAATGGAGCATTTTAGAGTCCAAAAGATATGAAAATAAATTCATAATTACCACTATGAGTTCGAAATGGTATTTTGAAGAAATAATCAACTCATCTTGATGTACCCTTGATGTAGTCTTAACTCTGATCTTAAATCAAGTATTAAGAGGTACCGACCATTCAAGATAAGAAAAAAAACATTCATTTTCATTAATTATCAGCCATCCTCAGCCAAAGAGGCTTTACATCTATGATGCACATATACGCATGGATACGACAAGGACACGCCATAGTCACGGCAGGGACACGGATTTTACACATAAAAAGTGAAGTATCGGATACGATACAACACGATACGTTGCCCATTTTGAAGTATCCGTGCATCATAGCTTTACATCATAAGAAAAGAAATAGCCCTAGGACTAATCTGGACCATTCAAACACATTGATGGCCAGGATTAAAACATCCTACTAAAACAACTTAAAACATAATTAAAATCTCTAAATAACATAAAATGAATGGGCTGGGCCGAATGCTTGATCAAAATAGATGGGCTGGGGCCATTAGCCGATCGACTCATGGGGACTATGGGTCTGTCCTGCATCAAAAAAGGTTTATGCTATGATGCACAGATACTTCAAAATGGGCAATGTATCGTGTCATATCGTATCTCGTACTTTGCTTTTTGTGTGTTAAATTTGTGTCCCTGCCGTGTCTATGGCCTGTATGTGCCATATCTATGGCCTATCTGAGCATCATAGATTTGAAGTACTACACACCATGCAGCTCAGCAAGTAGTTCGTCAACAAAGACAGCAGAAATTCATCTTTAATCGTCATCTTATTTATCCAATGCATAGCGATCCACACAAAATTTCCTTAATCAAGAGACTAGGTGAAGCCAAAAGAATAACACTTGGATTGTATAACCCCTGAATGAGTCAAAATGGTTACAGGTTGTTGCTTGATAAGTCCATTGATACACACATGTTGGCACCTCAATTTCACAACACGCTCATGAATTGATTGGTAGTATAACTCATGGCCAATAGGCCAACCTAGCATAAAAAAAGACCAATTGATATTGGATACACGTTTTGCGCTCTCTCTCTCTATATATATATAAATATATGAGGCTCTCTCTCTCTCTCTCTCTCTCTCTCTCTCTCTCTCTCTCTCTCTCTCTCTCTCTCTCTCTCTCTCTCTCTCTCTCTCTCTCTCTCTCTCTATATATATATATATATATATATATGAGGCTTGCTACAAAATGACCAAGCATTTTCTACTGAAAAGATGCCCCTTCATCCAACGAATAAAACAAAGAGTGCATTTAAGTCTGAGCTACTTTCAAGGAATAAAAGTTAAGATGTTAGGATAGCTCCCTAGTGTTGAGAATACTGAAAAATGGTTGGGTTTATTTATAAATTAGTCATTGGGTTTATCTGCAATTATTGGATTTGCTTTAGGATAGACCTGTGATGGGATAAGTATTGCCGATTATGTTTCCTAGTTTGGGTCGATATCTTTGGTTGTACTCTTATATATAGCCATTGACTATTCTTAATGCAATAACCTAAGTAAGAGATTTGAGCTAAAATCATTCTCTCAAGATGTAGTCCATAATTTCAACTTGGTATCAGAGATAGGTTTTAGGGTTGGGTTTAGATTTTTGTTTTGTGTTTTTTTTTTCTTTTTCCTTCTAAAGGTTTTTAATAGTGAGTTTTGATTGTGAGTTTTGCCAGTCCGAGAGGAAAGACAGAGGGCAAAACAGCCATAGCGGAAAGAGAAGCATGATTCCAAAGTCCAAACGAACGTCCAGATCTGCTGCGACACTTGTATAGGGCCTGGTTGAAGAACAGAAAGCTCTAAGTAGGTTTTTTCTTCTTCACAAGGCCTCATAGTCTTGTCTGTCAACAAACCAAGAGATCTTGGCATCTGTTTCTTCAAACATCCTAGACTTTCTTCCTCACACGTGTTGAAGAAAAAGAGAGGAGTTTGTGTCAGGTGTACAGCAAAACCAAGGAAAAAAAAAATAAGTGGAACATCAAAAGACTCTTGTAAAGATCTCAAACCAACTCAATCAAGTAGAGAATAATTAGAGGATCTCCTGCCAACATTCTTGTTGCAGAAAATCGAAACAGAGCTGATGAGAGGGTTAGGCCTAGATTGTAGTTTGAAAGTTCCTGTAGGGGGTTTCAACCATTGCAGCAATGAATGAGATATTCAGTTCTTTTGTTTCAACTTTTGTATCTTCCAATTGGAATAAGGTTTTTTGTAAGTAAAAAAAAAAAAGAGTCGTTTTGCCGACGATCGAAAACGAGAAGAGGGGTCTAGGTTCTCTGGCTACAGAAAATGAAAAGAGAAAGGAAGGTTCTCTCCGTTCATTACTTCTTTGACTTTTGCAGAGAAAAAGGAAAGAAAATTGTGGTGCACTGTAGAAACACAAAGTTTTGTGCTCCTTCCCTTGACTACAGTGGTCACTCAAAGAGTAGTTGGGTCCTGGCAAGTATGATACACGAGCCCATTCTAAAGCAGAGAACATGTAAGACATTAGACATCCCCAAATATACTCATGTTTTTGCAAATGTCAACACCGGTGGAGACCCATTTCTTTAAGCCTAAGTTGTAATGCATGAAGGTTTAAATGATAGCCATGCTTCTTATTGCCAACAATAAAATAAATAAATCCAGCGAGTTAGTGGCCACTCATTGAAATGTGAGGGTGTTACGTTGCATGCCGCATCATCAAGATAGTCACTTCTGCATATTCATCAAGACTCACAATCTCGACTAGTTTGTCAAGTTGCATGATCTGTGTCTTCTAGGATAAATCACAGCAGAGACCGCCGGCTCCAACCTACTCAAAAAGAGCGAGGAGCGACAAAGATGGACCTATAAACAGACAGTGGCCACCAACAAAGTACAACATAAGTTGCGGCAAGACGTCATGTAACGACCCGGGCCCGCTCTCCACATGATATTGCCCACTTTGGCCCACATGCCTAACGGTTTTATTTTTGGTAGGCCTCAACCCACCAAAAAGGCCTCATGTGGAGTTAAGGTCGGGTCAAACATATACCCAAGATCTAGAGTAGCGTGTTTTCCGATGTGGGACTTGTGCACCATTGCATACCCAGTCCTTAAGAGCTTCCCCCACCCTCTATATCTAGGCGGATGCTCGCCGGACCCAATGCCCTTCTACAGGGGCCACAGGCGTGACACATCACTTGAGAAAAAGAGTTTGTATTTCTTGTGAACAATTCAAAGTGATTAAGTAGAAGACTGTTTAGGACTTCGAATTTGTAGCATTAGATTATTTCTTTTCATAAAAGTCAAGTTTATGAGATAATTCAAGTCAGGGGGAGAAACATCTATGAAGACTTCGCAGTTACTTGGTAGTGTGAATCCAAGTAATCGTTATGGGTGAGTGTTCACCCTAGTTCGTGTGAGAATGTTGTGTAGCAATCAGGATCATAGGATATGTTCCAACCATGGGTCAAGTTAATCAGCACAGTTGCTGGGTGTGTATTTTGTGGAGCACATGAAGTTTTTTCATCTCCATCACCAGTCGAGTTTCAAAGACAGATCGAAGATATATAACAAGTGCTGAAGTTTAAGTTGAAAGAGTCACTCATCAAAGCAAAAGGCCATATGTTGTTTACTTCAAGCTGTTATATAGTATCTATGTATCAGCTTGAGGGGGAGTGTTGAGAATATTGAAAAATGGTTGGGTTTATTTGTAACTTGGGTCATTGGATTTATCTGCAATTATTGGATTCACTTTAGGTTAAACTTGTGATGGGATAAGTGTTAATAAGGATGTTCAGGCCCATTCTGTATATGTATCATTAGTCAAAGCCTTGTGTACATACTAAGTTTGGCTGCTAATTGTTAGGATCTAGATTTGATATGATTATAATTAGAGCTACTAATTGTTAGGATCTAGATTGGATATGATTGTGTAAATTGATTGTAATTAGGGCCTTCAGCCCCTATTTATATGAAACTCAGTCGATCCTCAAAGGATACGACAATTCATCACATTCACATTCTGTTTTCCATCTCTCAAATTGACATGGTATCAGAGCGGGTATTTAATCATCTGTGATCATCTCCTAGTCATCTTCCAAGCGTTGGAAGCCGAGGTTAATCATCTGTGATCATCTCCTAGTCATCTTCCACGCATTGGAAGCCATTGATCTTCTTTGATCATCCCTGATCATATCAGATCAGGAGTGGCCCACAAGTGATTATCATCAGCTGCTGCTGGTTGTCATCTTCCAGGATCTGAAATCCTTTCCGAGTTACTTATTTCACTCTGATCATCAAGAAGTGGCCCTGATCACGTCAGATTCAGACATGGCCCACCTGTGATCATAATCACCATACCAGCAGAATCACCCATCTTGGTCGTCTGGTACTCCTCTATTTTATGATCATTTTTTCAAGATTTATGGCTCATCAGAGGTAGGCCATCTATATTTTTTTGTGATATTTATGTTTTATCAAGAAGATTTCATCACGGCCGTCCAGTATTGTGGATTTTGATCCAATTGGAGTGGGTCTTCTTCCACTAGTGGCGCATTTTTGTTGTCCTTCTATCCTCACTGTCTGATCAGATCTCTGATCTTCATCTGGGGCCCACGTGGAGTTTTTGTCACTCACGACTATGGACGTGTGGAGTGACATTCTGTTTACTGTGTGACTGTTGGCAAGTGACTGTTTCGTGTGATTGAAGTTCTGTTTACTGTGTGACTGTTTGGCAAGTGACTACTGTCTGCCTATTGGCTGATTGTTGGCTGGTTGTATACCATTTTTTTTTGTGTGACTGCTTGTCAATATCTGTGGGTCCCACGTGGTCATCCAGATCTCTTAAAATCTCAGATCTTGGCTTGATTTTTCCTGCTGGTTGTTACATATGGAGAAATCTGAAATCAACTTAATCAAGTTTAATGGCAAAAATTACCCATCTTGGTCCTTTCAATTGGAACTTTACCTAGAGGGTAAGGAATTATGGGGTCATATCTCTGGAACTGATCCACAACCAACAGAAGATGAGAAGAAAATTGTGTCATGGAACACAAAAGATGCTAAGATCAAATCTTGGATTCTTGGGTCCATGGAACTTCAATTTTTCATGAACTTAAAACCATACAAAACTGCCCAAGATATGTGGACCTATCTTCAAAAGGTATATCATCAAGGGAATTCTGCCAGACAGTATCAGTTGGAATTTGAAATAGCAAATTATATGCAAGGGACTTCTTCCATTCAAGAATATTATTCTGGTTTTCAGAATTTGTGGACAGAATTAAATGAAATTAAATATGCCAGTGTTTCCGCACAAGCTCTTCCCGAGTTGCAAGTAATACTAGCAACTAGTCATCGGGATCAATTTCTTATGAAATTAAGGCCTCAATATGAATCGATCAGATCTAATCTTATGAGTAGGGTCCCTTCTCCTTCACTGGATGACTGTCTCAATGAATTACTGCGAGAGGAACAGAGACAATTGACGCATTCTGGTACGCTCCATCAAGCTAGTCAGGGTACCATTGATGTTGCCTATAGTGTACCGACTGCTTTTCAATCACCAACCTCTTCTGTCAGTGTTGGTTATTCTTCCAAGGGGAAACAGCTAAACAGAGATCTGAGTAAAGTACAGTGCTTCAAGTGTCAAACTTTCGGCCATTTTGCAAATCAATGCAAACAGCGGATCTGCAATTATTGCAAGGCATCTGGACATTCGATCAATGAATGCCGCAAACGTCCTCAAAACAGAAATCCGAAAGCTTACCAGGCGTTCACTACTACTGGCACTATTGATTCATCTACCACATCTTCTTCAGCACCTGCTTCTGCTGCTCCAGTCTCTCCTGAAATGATCCAACAGATGATTCTCCAGGCCTTCGCCACTCTTGGTATATCTGGTAAAAATCAATCTCCCTCTCACTGGTATTTTGATTCTGGTGCCTCCAATCATATGACATCATCCTCCAAAAATTTCTCCACAATTAAACCATATGATGGCCAGATTAAAGTCCATGCTGCTAATGGAACCACTATACCAATTACATCTGTTGGTGATATCTCCCATTCTCTTCCTTTACATGATGTCTTTTGTTCCAAAAATCTTTCTACCAACTTAATTTCTGTTGGTCAATTGGTTGATAATAACTGCAATGTTTGTTTTTCCTCCTCTGGTTGTGTGGTGCAGGATCAGGAGACGGGGAAGGTAATAGTGAAGGGGCCTAAGTGTGGGCGTTTGTTTCCTCTTCACATAGTAACACCGACTCCAAATATGTCCTTGTTTGCTTTATCAGTCGTTTCTAGGAATAATGTGCAGTTGTGGCACAATAGATTAGGCCATCCCAATTCAACCATTTTGTTATCTTTGTTAAATTCTGGTCATATTAATAAAATGAAGTTTTTATCATCAGATGTTGCTATTGATTGCACCACTTGTAAGCTGGGTAAAAGTAAAACTTTGCCTTTTCCTTTACATGTCTCTTCTGCTACCCAAAGTTTTGATTTAATACATAGTGATGTTTGGGGTGTTGCACCAATTATTTCTCATTCACAGTATAAGTACTTCATAACTTTCATTGATGATTATAGCCGGTTTACATGGATTTATTTTCTACATGCCAAGTCTGAAGTTTTTGATGTATTTAAAAAATTCTTGAGTTATGTTCAAAATCAATTTTCAACATGTATTAAGGCTCTACGGACCGACTCAGGAGGGAATATGTGTCCAAACAATTTCAGGAATTTTTACAAGACAGAGGGATTATATCCCAGCGGACTTGTCCCTGTACTCCCCAACAAAATGGTGTGGCAGAACGGAAAAATCGTCATCTTCTAGACATGGTCAGATGTTTATTATTAGAATCTTCCGTTCCACCCAGATTTTGGTCAGAAGCTTTAACCACTGCTATTCATATCATCAATCGTCTTCCTTCTCCAAAACTTCAAAACACATCTCCATATTTTCGTCTTTTCAAAACTGAACCACAATACACAAATTTCCACACTTTTGGTTGTGTTTGTTTTGTTCATCTTCCCACACACGAACGATCCAAGTTATCCGCACAATCTGTAAAATGTGCATTTCTTGGTTATGCTTCCCACCAAAAGGTTTTGTTTGTTATGACCCCACCTCCAAGCGTATTCGCATTTCTAGAAATGTTGTCTTTTTTGAACATCAGTATTTTTTTCAATCTTATCCTGATTCATCTTCAGAAATCTCTTTTTCTAAAGTACCATCCTTTGATGATGAATGTCTTCCTTCGCCTTTGCGATTTCATCCGGACAAGGTGTATACTCGTCGACAAGGACCAGATCCCACTACTTTACCCCATTTGCAAGAACCGATCCCGAATCCTGCTCCAGCATCAACTTCACCTCAACTTGCTATTCGTCGTTCTGCTCGTATATCTCGTCCACCGGATCGATACGGCTTCTCTCATTCTTCATATTTTGCTACTTTATCATCTGTATCCATTCCTACTTCTTATTCACAAGCAGCAAAACAGGAGTGCTGGAGACAGGCTATGGAAGAAGAACTTAGTGCTCTACAGCAGAACCAAACCTGGGTTACTGTTCCCTGTCCAGCTTCGGTAAAACCTATTGGGAGTAAATGGGTTTACTCTATTAAATTAAAGGCAGATGGTACTTTGGATAGATATAAGGCTAGGCTTGTGGCCCTTGGCAACCGACAGGAATATGGCATTGACTATGAAGAGACTTTTGCGCCTGTTGCAAAAATGACTACTGTTCGCACCATCCTTGCTATAGCTGCATCTCAATCCTGGCCTCTTTTTCAATTTGATGTGAAAAAAGCATTCCTTCATGGTGATCTTAAGGAAGAAGTTTACATGCGTTTGCCTCAAGGTTTCACAAAACCATCAGAAAATCAAGTTGCTCTTCTGAAACGATCCTTGTATGGGCTAAAACAAGCACCACGAGCATGGTTTGACAAATTCAAAGATGCTTTACTTAAGCTACAGTTTCAGCAGAGTCCTTATGATCCATCGTTGTTTTTGCATCACGCATCAACAGGAATCACCATCCTTCTTGTCTATGTAGACGATATTATCATCACTGGGACAGATACATCAACGATTCAAGATCTCCAAGTTTCTCTGCATCAATCTTTCCATATGAAGGATCTGGGCCCTCTACAATATTTCTTGGGATTGGAAGTTCATCACTCCGAGAAAGGGTTGATTTTACATCAACATAAGTATACCATGGATTTGATTGAATCCGCAGGCCTGTCAAAGTCCACTCTTGTGGATACTCCTCTGGAACTGAATCTCAAACTCCATACTGACAGTGGTGATCCCCTGTCTGATCCGACATATTTTCGTCAACTTGTCGGTAGTCTTATATATTTGACTACTACTCGTCCTGACATCAGTTATGCAGTCAACTTGATGAGTCAGTATATGACCAAGCCTCATCATCTACATTTAGCAGCAGTTCGGCGCATCATTCGTTATCTTCTTGGAACTTCTCACCGAGGCTTGTTTTTTCCTGTTGGCTCTCAGATGACTTTGTCTGCCTATTCTGATGCTGATTGGGCAGGTTGTCCTGATACTCGAAGGTCCACCACAGGCTGGTGCATGTTCTTAGGTGATGCTCTTATTTCATGGAAAGTGAAGAAACAGGACAGAGTGTCCAAATCATCAACCGAGGCAGAATACCGGGCCATGTCTACTGCATGCTCCGAAATTCTATGGCTTCGTGGTCTTCTCGAGGAACTGGGGTTCACCCAAAAATCTTCCACCCCATTACATGCGGATAACACCAGTGCCATTCGGATTACTGAGAATCCAGTTTTTCATGAGAGAACTAAACACATCGAGGTGGCTTGTCATTTTATCAGAGATGAATATCTACGCAATGTCATTTCACTCCCGTTTATCTCCTCAAGCCTCCAGACTGCTGACATTTTTACTAAAGCACTTCCTCGACCACGTCATCAATTCTTGACTGACAAATTGATGCTTGTTGACTCATCGGCATCAATTTGAGGGGGGGTGTTAATAAGGATGTTCAGGCCCATTTAGGCCCATTCTGTATATGTATCATTAGTCAAAGCCTTGTGTACATACTAAGTTTGGCTGCTAATTGTTAGGATCTAGATTTGATATGATTATAATTAGAGCTACTAATTGTTAGGATCTAGATTGGATATGATTGTGTAAATTGATTGTAATTAGGGCCTTCAGCCCCTATTTATATGAAACTCAGTCGATCCTCAAAGGATACGACAATTCATCACATTCACATTCTGTTTTCCATCTCTCAAATTGACAATAAGTACTGTTGATTATCTTTCCTAGTTTGGGTCGATATCTTTGGTTGTACTCTTATATATAGCCACTAGCGATTCTTAATGCGATAACCTAAGAGATCTGAGTCTAAATCATTCTCTCAAGATGTAGTCCATGATTTCAACTCCTAGTTTGTCTCCTTTTTCAAAGTAATGAGTGACAAAGTTCATAGCATCTACTTTTTGGCTAAATGTTATTAAGGGCATAACCAATCCCAAAGAGGCAATCTAGAGAACCCATTAGTGGGGATCACTAATAAAAAATCCAATCTGATCAAAACAAATGCCCTTGTATTTTATTGGCCCCCACCAAATTTTGCTTGAAAAGGAATTGGGCCCACCATTAGATTGAACACTATAAAAAAAAACTTATGACTTTAATAATCTAATAGTGGGACTAACTCCTTTTCTAATGGAACTCAGGGAGGGTCCATAAAAGATGAGGCCAATTAATTATTATGATTTGTTTAGATCTTTCGTGAGTGGGCCTTATTAGGGAACCTCACTAATTTGTGATGAATTCTCTAAAATAAACTGCAAAGGGTTATTTTGGACTCTTTTGAAGTTCAAAACAACTCTTGAAGGGGTGCTAAAGAGGCGGCATCATTAGTTTCCTAAAATTAATTACAAATGTTTTGGCTTTGAGTTTTGAGCGAAGATAAGGCTTTTGGGTTTTGAGTTGTTACGTGCATCGATCAAAATAGTGGCCACTATGCTACTATATCGGGTGTAGCGGTCTATAGACAATTTTTCACCACTAGCAAATGTAGCGGCTACTACAGACCGCTATAGGCCGCTAGGGCCCTGCTACGATATGTGACTGGCATCTACCTTGCATAATTTTTTAAAACACATGGTAGGGCTTTTTTTTTTCCTTTTCTTTTCTTCTCTCCAAGAAACATTTTTGTGCAACGCTTCTACTCTTTCATGCATAAAAGGACATTAAAAACACATTTTTTTGCCGAATTGAAGCCAATACATATAGTTTCTCTCAAGGGCTCTTCTCTAGGTATATCCTAGTTGACACCCCCTTTGGTATCAGTAGAGATACTCTTTTCTCAACTCTCAACAAAAGTACATTATTTGTATTTAAGTTAATTCACCATTTGGTTTTAACTTTAAGCTTTATTTAAGAATTATTGTATAATTTATTTATTTATCTTATGTTATGTACATTTATGCTTAAGAGAGCCGCTAATGCCATATCCCAAACTTCTCTCGGAACATCCCTTCTCTCTACACACCCCAAATAAGTCAAGAAATGCCAAAAATTCTCTCTACACACCCCCTTTTTCCCAAATTACCCTATCCTTTCTCCCTCACCTTCTCGCTACACTCCCCTTATTCCCCCTCACTCTCATTGTCCCTCTCTCCCTCTCCCTCCCCCTGCCCGCTGCCCACTCTCCCTCTCCCTCCTTCTCCCTCCCTCTCCCCACCCGCAACCCGCTCTCCCTCTCTCTCCCTCTCCCCCTTTCCATCCGAGCCCGCATCCGCCCATCGCCGCCCTCTCCCTCTCCCCGCCCGCTGCCGCCGCCCACCCTTTCCCTCTCTCCCTCTCATTGTTCCTCTCTCACTCTCCCCCTCTCCTCTGCCCACTGCCGCCGCCCACTCTCCCTCTCCCCCTTTGCCTCTCCCCCTTGTTGTCTCTCTCCCTCTCCCACCCTCTCTCCCTCTCAATGTCCCTCTCCATCTTCCACCCTCTCTCCCTCTCACTATCCCTCTCCCTCTCCCCCTCCGATGGTGCTGCTGGAGGGGGCGATGGTGGTTGGGGTTGGGTTTGGGGTGGGGGTGGGGGTGGGTGAGTGTAGAGAGAAACTGGGGGAGGTAGGAAACTATGAATGGTGTCCTTTATGGTAATTCCACGCATGGGTATATTGGTCTTAAAATAAAGGGATGTGCTAAGAGAAGTTTGGGATGTGGCATTAGCAGCTCTCTACACTTAATTGCTTATGAATTATGAATTTAGAAATACATAAGAGTTTCTAACTTAGATAGAATAACATGAATACATGTAAAAAAATAGATAAATATTGTTGTTTTATAATCATTCAGTGATATAGAACCTCTATGCACCGAAAGGACCGCTACATCCCCCTTATCTTAGTTACTATAGGAAAAGGGCATCAAATTCTAACATCCATTACACTGAGTTTTTTGGATTTTTTTTTTTTTTTACCACTTTTTTTATTCACACCGCTATGTATCGCTACTACCACTACGTATCATCCGCTGCGTAGCGTTTTGACTGTCGGTCACTACACCGCCGCAACCACTATTTTGATGCTAGGTTACGTGGCTCACTTCCGTTGGATAAGATAAGGAGGGGAAAAACACCCCTTTGAGGGAGGGGCGATTTGTAGAATTCCTCTTCACACACACAGGATTATCCCATGTGCCTGATGCGCATCCCTAGTGAGGCCCAATGATGGTCCATCCTAGTGGAAACCACCCTTCCGCCTGATAAGTGCTTAATTGTTTGCAATCTAAGCCCTAATATTTTGTTTATCCTATGCTAGTTCATGTTTATTTTTATTTGTTTTTTGATAGTCTTGTTAATTTTTATGCAAAGGTAAAAAAGGAGCAAAAAGAGAGGAATTAATGAAGAAACATGATGGGCGTGAATCCCAAAGAAGGACTAAGGTGGGTCCCATTCAAGATGTTTCAAATTTAAAGCAGACTTTATAATTATTTGGACAACTTACAATTTAAATTAAAGAAGGAAAGAATTAGAGAAAGAAATTCTAATCAAAGAAGAAGAGCAAAAGAAAGAAAGAAGAAAAAAAAAAGAAGAAACCCAATCTAGGGTTACACGCCCAAGGGGGGTCCACATGTATTACAAATAGAAGAATTTCAGAAATTAGAAGTCTTATTCAAGTTAGAAGTGGAGTTCAAGAATGGAGAAAAACAAGGAGAGAGAAGGAAGCAAGTCTTATTGAAGCCAATATAGATGTCCTAAAAGAGGGGTCCCACACTCATGTTGCACGCACCATGTAGGGCCCACTTTTATGTTAAAAGTTCATATTTATCTCTTACAATTAAATCTCAGATTAGTTAGAAGTGGGACCAGATTTAGAAAGCTTGCTAGAACAAGAAAGAAGACTCCTAATGCATTCTAATAAGGAAACTTAATTGTAAGGAAGGTTGAAGATCTATTTCTATAAGGGAACTACTTGCTAAAAGGGGTTGTTGCAAGATTTATAAATAGCATGAAGGGAGTGGGCATGAACAGTAATTCCAGCCACCATTCCAGCCATAAACCACCATAATTCCAGCCACCCATAAACCACAAAACACAGCAGCCGTACAGCCCTAATTGGAGCATCTTTGAAGCCATCTTTGGAGAGCTTTTGGAGGAGGAAAAAGGGGAACAAGCTGCTGGCCGATCACTTCATCTTCATCCTCTTTTAGAGTTTTTATCATGAACCTCTTTTCTATGTTATTTTTCATTAAAGACATGAGTAGCTAACTTTTTAGGGCTAGGTTGTAATTGAAACCCTACCCTAGTTCTATGTAGTTTCTTTTGGTGTCTTTTAATTCAGATTTCAGTTTATTAGATGAGATTCTAAACCATGTTTTTACTTGATGAGTTGTGTATATGCCATGCCAACCATGTGATGTTCAATTAATTTTAAGAGTAGCTAACTTAATTTTGATTGATCTTGATGTTATGCATCTAGGGTTTGGAACCATAAATAATCTAAGTATATGCTACGCTTAGACTCATTCATTTATCTTTCCCATTGTTTTATGCACTATGTTTGTTTTGACTAGGACATATGCCATGCTTAGTTTTTGCATCATAATGAGCAATTCATGTAGTATGCCACTCATGAATTAGGTTTAGGGGAATAGTAATCTAGACGCATATGCCATAGTCTAGGTTGATAGATGTCACTAATAAAATCTGATTTTTTATTAAAAGATAATAAGGGAGATGCATAGGATTGGTTAGGGGAGTAGATGAAACCCTAGTTCATTCATTCATTATTACTGTTTTTCAATTCTCATACTAGTTGTGTTTTAGGTTACTTTCCAATTAGTTTTTGATACTTTAAATTACTGTTTTTAATAGTTTAATTCCACTTTTCATCATTCAATTATTCCATTTAATATTCTGATTTTTAGTTAATTTTTAGTTAGTTTTGACATTGTTTTATCACAAGTCTTCGTGGGATCGAACTCGTACTTACAATTCACTACACTAAATAGTGATCTTGTGCGCTTGCGGGTTTTTAATTGTGTGCATACTAATAACTTATTTCTAGGTTGTTTGGTGCATACCCCTCCCCTCTTCCAAAAAATTTAAAACTTTCATATCCACAGAAATTAATCATATGATCAAAGGAATATTTGCTTACACCCCATTGGCTCAGTAAGATTGTCACAGGATTTATCAGTCCCTTCTTGTGTAGGTTTGGACCTGAAAGACCCCAAGGACAGGAGTGATAAAGGAGAGACAGGTCATGAGGCTGGTGATTCCACGGCTTAAAGCTTGATTTCTCACTTCTCAGTGAACAAGATTTTTCTCTTTCCAAAATCCTCCTTTAAATAGGAGTTTATTGTTTGGATTTGAGGCTAATTTCCCGGTAACAACAACTCCCTCTACCCAATCTCTCTCTTTTCTTCAAAAACTGTTCTGAGACACCTGTTTGGAAATAGATTGTTCACCTTAATTGTTGAACTGTTGAGGCCCTGATGACCATATCACTAGGTCAGTGTGTTGACAAGGCCACTATCTTTTCCTCCTGCAATCATGTAAGACTGTATCTGCTAACAGTCTAGCTGGTCGAAATATCTTCATCATGTTGTAAATCTTCTTTTAGACCACTAACAAATCTAATGAAAAACGACTCTGGCAAACCAACTGGTTGGGTTCTATCTGTTTTAAGACAGGCAAGCTAATATGGACAAATGTAATTTGAAGTAGTTTGGTTAGTGCAACAATAAATTTCTCAAATTCAGTAGGACCAAAAGCATACAGACAAGTCTGTATCATCACGACAAAATGAACCAATCAATGAATTTGTATGTTAATTTCACTGCACAAACTGCTGACTCATCCTGATTTCAACATTGAAGCTGCAAGTTCTTCTAACTCCAAATCCATTGCATGAATTATCCTATGCAAATCTGCAAGCACATAATGTGGCCTCTCTGAATTCCCTCAAAGTTGGTTCATCTCTGTCTATCTTCCTTATAATTTCTTGTTCCCAAATCCCTTCCTCCACGGCCAAGATCAAAAGCTTTGATACCAAATGCTATGGTTCAGGCTTCTTTTTTCAACTTCAAAATAAAGAAAGATTTGATTCTTTTAGTTTTAAGGACAGAACTGATATCAAACAAGAGATTTGAGAGAGAGAGAGAGAGAGAAAATGAACCAAAGATGGATGGAGAATAAAGTTGAATGAGACTCTAAGTCCCGGGATGATTCGCAATGTGATATCCATACATATTTATAACTCTTTGTTTACCGAGGCAACCCTTCATATATGTTACAATTAAAATGGTAATCTTGTGGTGATTTAGTTTTAGAGGAACTAACCTAAAGCAATGCCACCTTAGCTAAGAAGCTTCCACTCACTTTTCAAGAATAAAAAGAAAATACGATGCTCCATCCAAATGCTAGCCCTTCACATGTTGGACTTACTAATAAAGGATTTAAGAATACTCCATTTCCTTTCTATGCATATGTAGAGCCCAAAAAGTAACCAGTAACCACCCTTAACTTCCCAATATAAAGCAACCAAATTATCATCCATAACCGCTTGCATAACAGACCATAACTACTAAACTACCCATCCAATCATACATAATCACACCATCACCCATAATACTTACAACACTTCCCAAAACTACTAAACTAGCCATCCAAGAAGTACAAGGTTATTATCATTATCCACCCGAAACTTCCCAATCATACATAACCAAGCTATCACCCATAACGACCTACTTAACTGCTCGTAGTTACTAAAGTACCAATCCAATCAAGCTTAACCATGCTATCCCTAATTGCTAAACTACCCAGACTATAACTAATAGCAAAGGAATTGTCACATGAGGAATATGCGCAAATCCCTTTGGAGAAATCCTCTTCACATGCAAGTCAAGTGGGTTCCTCGCACGCCCTGTTCCGTTCAGTTGCGTTAGGAACAACAATGATGATGTGTGCCTGAACAATCATCATCATCATCAAAGCCTTGTCCCAAATATGTCCTCTTCGGGATACCCCTTCTCATTGGTGGCCATTAACCTGCATAGAGAATATTCTCAACAGCTGTAACACCCCGACCCGCCTTAATCTCGTTTTAGAGTTACTTAATTTAGATTAATCGCTTAATGGATGTTTTGTTTGTGATTGGACTTGATTAGGTAGAATTAGTGGGGTTTGACCATTTACTAGGTAGATTATGACTTTTGGAGTGTTTTGGGTTTTTGTGTGTACTTAGAAATTTTTGGGTTTTTAATGCATTGCATAGTGCATTTCATGGGCCTTAACTTTCATGCCTTGACCCATCAAATTCGGATCCATTTAGGCCCATTCCCAGCCCACTTAATCAGTCCAAGCCCTTTATTGAAATTTCAGTCCATTTTGTGGACTTGCATGCAAGTGCAGGGAAAAATTGGCTTAAAAGCCTTAACCCCAGCCATTTTTTGCTTCTTCTCCTCTTGTTCTTCCTTCACTTCCAGCTGAGAGTTTTCTCTTCTCTACTTCTTCATTTCTTCCTTCACTTCTAGCATCAACCAAAGGATATTGCAAGGAAGCCATCCACCATTCCAACACTATCATCTTCTCCAACAAGACAACATCTTCCAAGCTCAAGCATCCACTCATCTTTCTTTCTTCTTGCTTTTGGTAAGCCCTTTCTTCACTAAGCATTTCCATTTGATTTCCTTCATCTTGGAAAGCTACAAATCATGTATGTATCTTCTCCATTTCATTCATTTTCTTCCATTTTGTTTTTCACCATTTTAGGGCATTTGAGCTTGCATTTTGGGGATTCTTGATTAGAAGGGATTTGGAGTGTGAGAGTTAGCTCAAAGCACCAAGGCAAGTTAAATATGTACATTGATATGCATGTTTCCTTGTTTGATTCATGAATGTATGAAATCATATGTAGAAACCTTTCTTCTTGCTCAAAAATGGATTTTTGTGGATGATTTCTTTTGTTAATGTAAATGGGTTTATTGATGGCTTTGATGAGCATTTTGGAAGCTCAAAGATACCTATTGGTAGTGTTTTAAAACCTGATGGAATGCCTTGAATAGCTTGAGAGAAATCAAGAAGTTCAGATTTTCGGAACCCAGGATTTGACAGTTCGCTCGAGCGAGCGTGAGTGAACGCTCGAGCGAAGAGCTCTCTGGGAGAGTTCGCTCGAGCGAACTTTAGGTCCGGTCGAGCGAACAGCTCTCTGTCTGGGGTCCGCTCGAGCGAACATTTGGTCGCTCAAGCGAACCTGATACTTGCAGTATGCAGATTTTCCAACGACCATAACTTTTTAACCGTAAGTCCGTTTTTGGAGATCTACATACCGTTGGAAAGCTCATGATGTGTAGAACCCAACAAAAAGTGATTTTATTTGATTTGAACTTTGGAACAGATTATATGTTGGATTTTACATAATTGTGACAAATGGATGTTTCCATGAGCCGGACATTGGACCGTAGCTTGTTCTAGTTGATTGGCCTGATAGAGGGACCTGTAGAATGTGCACCCTGAACTTTTATCATGACCGATGGTTTGTTTAATTGTGGATATGGATTGAGCACCCGTACCCACAAAAGGGGCATTGTGTTCTTCGGATTGTAACCGTGCCAAATGTGTTCTATTAAGGGATTCGACATCCAAATTATGTAACGCCAAGGGGTCCTTGTAGCCCGATAATGTCGAACTCTTAATACTACCCTGAGTTGGACGGTGAAGACCACATGTGTTCCCAAGACCGTAGGCTTGGCTTGAATTACGTCTTGACTCCGTATATGATCTGTATGTACATGCATTGCATTCCGTTTCCAGTATTCTAGTGTGACTTGATCACGCTTCTGTTCGGTTATATATATATATTTTCTGTTACACACCTGTTATGTCACATTTATTTCTGGCTTTGTTCAGTATATTTCAGTAAGTTCCGATTTGTTATTTATATGTCTTGTCCTGTATATGTCCTGTATCTGATATACACTGTCCTGCACCTGCTCTGTTGTTGGTATATTGCACTCTATGAGTCGGCACCACTTAGCTTCGACCCTATCTAAGTCGGACCCGGCTAAGTGTGGGTTTAGTAAACTTCTGGCCCTCTGCAGATGGGAATATATTCTGAGGGTTTACCGGCACCCTAGGTCTACGATGGAGAATTCTGGGTACCTCTGTCTCCTAGTAGCACCGCCCTGTCCTGTCCTGATATTCTGCTCTCATTTTATTTCATGTTATATGATTAACTTGAGAGAACATAGCTTATGTGGTTGTGCCAACTAGTTTGTTAATATGTTTATCTGTTATCTATGACTCGTATGTCTCATGCTAATTCATGCACTGATATGCCTAGTGATTATTCCTTGATCTCTTATGATTTACACCTGTCTGACTATTCATTTGATACATGTTATATGGACTGTATATGTTTGTCTTGCTTAGCTTAGTCTAATGGTGCTACACTTGGCGTTACAGGTGAATACATTGACGCCATTGCCCCGGAGATCCTTGAGGAAGAGGAACCTCCACACAACGTAGCAGAGTGGACTCCTGATGATGTCTTCTAGACATCCACTCGATGAGAAAAGGACGCTTAAATGACCCACTGACCGTGGCTAGGATTGCCACATATTTTGTAGTAGTTTGTAAACTTGTTAGCTTTTGGATTGTAAACTTAATTAACTTACTTCTTCTCTTTCTATCTCTTAAACTTGAATCTTAAATCTATGCTCATGGACCCTTATGCTCTATATCTTGATGATTGTGGTATGTTAATTGGATATCTATTTGACAGATTTATACAGGCATATATGAGAAATATAAACCTCACACGTGATATCCTGTGGGTAAATTCCGTACGTGGGGACCTAGAGTCAATGAGTTTGACTCGAATTTCCACGCGGGCGTGTGTCGCGCCTCGAGATGTGTGAAATCTCGGGCTCGGGGCGTGACATACGTAAGTTGGTATCAGAGCATATGTTGTTCTAAGAGTATTTAAAATACTTAGAACTTTAGGGCACGATGTGAGGATACGATAGGACGTTGGGTATATCAATTCTTTTGGATTTTCTAGGTTGTTAAGTGTTTGTGCTAACCCAATTATTTTACAGAAAATGCCACCTCGTCGGGCTACCAATCCCCGAAATAACTCTAGCAGCAGTCAGGATCATGATGCCACAGTCTTCGTTGACCTTCAAGGTGTGGGAAACGTTCGTGTAGAGGAAGAAAATTTGCCACCTCCTCCACCTCCACCGCCTCCAGTTAATGATGGTGGATTGAGAGACATCTTGCAAGCTATGTCTGCGCAGCTAGTGAGGCAGAATGAGCAGATCATGAATATGATGGGTAGGCAGGTCCAGCCTAGGGAGCAAGACCCTAACTCGCTCTATGAGAAGTTCAGGAAGCGTGGATCAATTGAGTTCACCGGATTGGAAGATCCTTTGGCTGCAGATGAATGGATTGTGCACACTGAGAATGTCTTTGAGACTATGGAGTGTACGGGTAGGCAGAAGGTAGCCTTGGCAGCTTCCATGTTTCGAGATGTTGCAGACACTTGGTGGAAGAGTATCCGTACTCCTTACCGAACAATAGCAGATGAAGTTGCTTAGGACCACATTTGAGGCACAATTTCGGAAGAAATTTATACCAGCTCATATCACGAGACAGAAGAAGGCAGAATTTCAGAACTTGAAGCAAGAATTGATGACCGTAGCTGAGTATATCCATGAGTTTACTCGTCTTTCGCGCTTTGCTCCGGAATGTGTTGACACAGAAGCTAAGAAAGTAGAACGGTTCATTGAGGGATTGAGGCCTTCCATTCAGCGTGATGTTATCATGTTTCAGAGACCTACTACTTTCGACGATGCGGTTGAGAGAGCGTATTCTGCGGAGCAACAACAGCAGAATATTATTCTAAATGAGCCTAAGCGTTACTTCACTCCTTCTGGCAAGAGTTCACCACAGCAAACCCAGGGCAAGAAATTCAAGCAAGGGAGCAGTTCTCAAGCAAGGCCAGTGTCTTGTGTTCACTGTGGCAAGACCCACGAATCGAGTCAGTGCAGGAGGATTCTTGGTCTTTGCTACCGATGTGGCTCTTCAGATCATGCGGTCAAGGATTGTCCACGCCCTGTAGGTGATGGGGCTAGAGGACAGCAGCAGCAACAACTTCAGCAACCAGCCCGTCCACCCATTCAAGCCCAGCCCATCAGACAGGCTTTGCCTGGAGCCCAGAGGCCACCTCAGCAACAGCAGCAGAGACAGGTGCAAGGCCAGCAGAGGCCTAGGCAACAAGGCCCAGTTCAACAGAGGCAAGGGCAACAAAGGCAGCAGCCACAACAGCGTCCGAATGCAACGGGACGTGTTTATGCTATGACCAATGAAGAAGCTGAAGCTGCAGATACAGTTGTAGAAGGTAAGCTGTTTGTTTGTGATCATGAAGCTAGGGTTTTGTTTGATCCTGGATCCACACACTCTTTCATTGCACCGCACTTTGCTATGACGATCGGAGGTAGACCCGAGCAGTTGCAGGTTGTACTTGTGATTGTTACTCCAGTAGGCAGGAGGGTAGTTTGTGATTTGTTTTACCCGCAGTGTAGAGTGCAGATAGGTGATTTGGTGATGCCAGCAGATTTGATAGTCCTAGCTATGCATGATTTTGATGTTATCCTAGGAATGGATTGGCTAGCGAAGTATCGTGCTTGTATGGATTGTTTTCACAAGACTGTGACCCTCAGGTTAGATGAGTCTAGTGCAGGAGTTATCTTTGAAGGGTCTAAGAAGAGATTAGGTGCCAGAATAATTTCAGCTCTTAAGGCAGAGAGACTAATCCATAGTGGCTGTGAAGGATTCATAGCTTTTATTTCAGAAGATAAGCAGCCTAAGCAGTTAGAAGATATCCCAGTAGCTTGTGAGTTCCCGGATGTCTTTCCGGATGAAGTGCCTGGTTTGCCACCTATTAGGGAGATAGATTTTACTATTGAGTTAGTGCCGGGGACAGCCCCAATCTCTAGAGCACCTTACAGGATGGCACCTACAGAGCTGAGAGAATTGAAGACTCAATTGGAAGAATTGCTTGATAAAGGTTTTATTCGCCCTAGTGTTTCTCCTTGGGGAGCTCCAGTTCTATTTGTGAAAAAGAAAGATGGCACCTTAAGGTTATGTATTGATTATAGGCAGCTTAATCAAGTGACTATAAAGAACAAATATCCACTGCCTAGGATTGATGAACTAATTGATCAATTACAAGGTGCAGCTCATTTTTCGAAGATTGATCTTAGGTCCGGTTATCATCAGTTGAGGATTAGAGAGCAAGATGTGGCTAAGACAGCTTTTCGGACAAGATATGGACATTATGAATTCCTAGTTATGCCTTTTGGATTAACGAATGCTCCGGGAGTTTTCATGTCTTTGATGAATAGAATTTTTGCCCCATACTTGGATCAATTTACAGTTGTTTTTATTGATGATATCTTGGTGTATTCTAAGTCTAAGGAAGAGCATGCAGAGCATCTGAGGACTTCATTGCAATTGTTGAAAGACAATCAGTTATATGCGAAGTTAGATAAATGTGAATTTTGGTTAGAGCAAATAGCTTTTCTCGGGCACATAATCTCTAAAGAAGGTTTGGCAGTTGACCCAGCTAAGGTAGAAGCAGTAGTGAATTGGCAAAGCCCGAGGAATGTAGCAGAAGTCAGAAGTTTTCTAGGATTGGCCGGATACTATCGGAGATTCGTTGAAGGATTTGCTAAGATTTCAGCTCCATTGACCGAGTTGACTAGGAAGAATATCTCTTTTGTTTGGACTCCAGAATGTGAAGCTAATTTTCAGTTGCTTAAGGAGAAGCTCACTACAGCCCCAGTGTTGACTTTACCGACCGAGAGCGGAGGATTTGTGATCTATACTGATGCTTTGAGGGTTGGTTTAGGTAGTGTTTTGATGCAGAATGGTAAGGTAGTGGCTTATGGATCTAGGCAGCTAAGAGAACATGAGAAGAACTATGCCACGCATGACTTGGAGTTAGCGGCGGTAGTTTTTGCCTTGAAACTTTGGAGACATTATCTTTATGGAGAGAGGTTTGAAGTTCATTCAGATCATAGGAGTTTGCAGTACCTCTTCTCGCAGCAAGATTTGAATCAGAGGCAACGTCGTTGGCTAGAGTTGATGGCTGATTATGACTTTCCGATTCGGTATTTTCCGGGCAAAGGAAATGTAGTGGCAGATGCATTGAGCCGGAAGTCAGGCATTTTGGCCAGTTTGGTCGGAGAATGGGATTTAGTTGAGATTTTCAGAGATTTAGATGTTGAGATAGAGTTAGTCAGTGAGAAGGTTATGTTGGCAGCCATGTCAGTTTCAGAACCGCAGTTGATTCAGCAGATTAAGGATAGCCAATTTCAGGATCCCGAGTTGGCCAGGATTAGAGATAAGATTGCAGATAAGCCAGATTTCAGATTTGAAGATGGTGTTTTGTATTTCCGGGATAGGTTGTGTGTGCCTAATGTCGGAGATCTTAAGGATCAGATTATGGCAGAGGCGCATCATGCGCGGTACTCTATGCATCCCGGTAGTACTAAGATGTACCAGAATTTACGGGGTCGATTTTGGTGGAACAACATGAAGAGAGAGATTGCTGGATTTGTTTCAAGATGTTTGACATGCCAGAAGATCAAAGCAGAACATAGAAAGCCTCCAGGACTTTTGAAGCCATTGAAGAGACCCAAGTGGAAGTGGGAGCATATCACGATGGATTTTGTGTCAGGACTACCAGAGACTTCGAGACACCACAATGCTATTTGGGTGATCGTAGACAGATTGACTAAGTCTGCACACTTTGTGCCTTTCAAGACAGGAACCAAGATGCATACGATGGCGGATATGTTTATCAAGGAGATTGTTCGATTGCATGGGATTCCAGCTTCGATTGTGTCAGACAGAGATAGTCGATTCATCTCAAGATTTTGGACTTCATTTCAGCAAGCTATGGGCACTCAGTTGACTTTCAGCACGGCATACCACCCGCAGACTGATGGACAATCAGAGAGGACGATCCAGACTCTTGAAGACATGCTCAGAGCGTGTGTTTTGGACTACAAGATAGAATGGGATCGAGATTTAGCTTTGTGCGAGTTCGCGTACAACAACAGCTTTCACGCGAGTATCGGCATGGCACCGTTTGAAGCTCTTTATGGTAGAAGGTGCAGATCACCGGTCTGTTGGGAAGAAGTCGGAGTCAGAAGCTTTCATGGACCAACTATTATTGGTGAGACTAGTGCAAAGGTCAAACTTGCATATGATCGATTGAAGACAGCTCAGAGTAGGCAGAAGAGTTATGCGGATCACCGGCGTAGAGATCTTGAGTTTCAAGTGGGAGACAAGGTGTTCCTCAAAGTTTCACCGATGAAGGGCACCATACGATTTGGGCAGAAAGGCAAGTTGTCACCGAGGTACATTGGACCATTTGAGATTCGCAGCAGAGTTGGAGACTTGGCTTACAGATTGATATTACCTCCTAACCTTGCAGCAGTACATGATGTTTTCCATGTGGCTATGTTGAGGAAGTATGTTCCGGACGCGTCGCACGTCATTGAGTATGAGCCTTTGGAGGTTCGAGCAGATGCAACCTACGATGAGAAGCCTTTGCAGGTGATCGATGTCAAGGAGACAGTGTTGCGTACCCGGACGATTCGTTGGGTGAAGATCTTGTGGGAGCACCATGGTCCGGAAGAAGCTACGTGGGAGCTAGAGGAGCAAGGAATGAGGAAGTATCCTCATCTTGACTGAGGTACGATTTACATTTGGAGGACCAAATGTCCTAAGGAGGGGAGGATGTAACACCCCGACCCGCCTTAATCTCGTTTTAGAGTTACTTAATTTAGATTAATCGCTTAATGGATGTTTTGTTTGTGATTGGACTTGATTAGGTAGAATTAGTGGGGTTTGACCATTTACTAGGTAGATTATGACTTTTGGAGTGTTTTGGGTTTTTGTGTTTGCTTAGAAATTTTTGGGTTTTTAATGCATTGCATAGTGCATTTCATGGGCCTTAACTTTCATGCCTTGACCCATCAAATTCAGATCCATTTAGGCCCATTCCCAGCCCACTTAATCAGTCCAAGCCCTTTCTTGCAATTTCAGTCCATTTTGTGGACTTGCATGCAAGTGCAGGGAAAAATTGGCTTAAAAGCCTTAACCCCAGCCATTTTTGCTTCTTCTCCTCTTGTTCTTCCTTCACTTCCAGCTGAGAGTTTTCTCTTCTCTACTTCTTCATTTCTTCCTTCACTTCTAGCATCAACCAAAGGATATTGCAAGGAAGCCATCCACCATTCCAACACTATCATCTTCTCCAACAAGACAACATCTTCCAAGCTCAAGCATCCACTCATCTTTCTTTCTTCTTGCTTTTGGTAAGCCCTTTCTTCACTAAGCATTTCCATTTGATTTCCTTCATCTTGGAAAGCTACAAATCATGTATGTATCTTCTCCATTTCATTCATTTTCTTCCATTTTGTTTTTCACCATTTTAGGGCATTTGAGCTTGCATTTTGGGGATTCATGATTAGAAGGGATTTGGAGTGTGAGAGTTAGCTCAAAGCACCAAGGCAAGTTAAATATGTACATTGATATGCATGTTTCCTTGTTTGATTCATGAATGTATGAAATCATGTGTAGAAACCCTTCTTGTTGCTCAAAAATGGATTTTTGTGGGTGATTTCTTTTGTTAATGTAAATGGGTTTATTGATGGCTTTGATGAGCATTTTGGAAGCTCAAAGATACCTATTGGTAGTGTTTTAAAACCTGATGGAATGCCTTGAATAGCTTGAGAGAAATCAAGAAGTTCAGATTTTCGGAACCCAGGATTTGACAGTTCGCTCGAGCGAGCGTGAGTGAACGCTCGAGCGAAGAGCTCTCTGGGAGAGTTCGCTCGAGCGAACTTTAGGTCCGGTCGAGCGAACAGCTCTCTGTCTGGGGTCCGCTCGAGCGAACATTTGGTCGCTCAAGCGAACCTGATACTTGCAGTATGCAGATTTTCCAACGACCATAACTTTTTAACCGTAAGTCCGTTTTTGGAGATCTACATACCGTTGGAAAGCTCATGATGTGTAGAACCCAACAAAAAGTGATTTTATTTGATTTGAGCTTTGGAAAAGATTATATGTTGGATTTTACATAATTGTGACAAATGGATGTTTCCATGAGCCGCACATTGGACCGTAGCTTGTTCTAGATGATTGGCCTGATAGATGGACCTGTAGAATGTGCACCCTGAACTTTTATCATGACCGATGGTTTGTTTAATTGTGGATATGGATTGAGCACCCGTACCCACAAAAGGGGCATTGTGTTCTTCGGATTGTAACCGTGCCAAATGTGTTCTATTAAGGGATTCGACATCCAAATTATGTAACGCCAAGGGGTCCTTGTAGCCCGATAATGTCGAACTCTTAATACTACCCTGAGTTGGACGGTGAAGACCACATGTGTTCCCAAGACCGTAGGCTTGGCTTGAATTACGTCTTGACTCCGTATATGATCTGTATGTACATGCATTGCATTCCGTTTCCAGTATTCTAGTGTGACTTGATCACGCTTCTGTTCGGTTATATATATATATTTTCTGTTACACACCTGTTATGTCACATTTATTTCTGGCTTTGTTCAGTATATTTCAGTAAGTTCCGATTTGTTATTTATATGTCTTGTCCTGTATATGTCCTGTATCTGATATACACTGTCCTGCACCTGCTCTGTTGTTGGTATATTGCACTCTATGAGTCGGCACCACTTAGCTTCGACCCTATCTAAGTCGGACCCGGCTAAGTGTGGGTTTAGTAAACTTCTGGCCCTCTGCAGATGGGAATATATTCTGAGGGTTTACCGGCACCCTAGGTCTACGATGGAGAATTCTGGGTACCTCTGTCTCCTAGTAGCACCGCCCTGTCCTGTCCTGATATTCTGCTCTCATTTTATTTCATGTTATATGATTAACTTGAGAGAACATAGCTTATGTGGTTGTGCCAACTAGTTTGTTAATATGTTTATCTGTTATCTATGACTCGTATGTCTCATGCTAATTCATGCACTGATATGCCTAGTGATTATTCCTTGATCTCTTATGATTTACACCTGTCTGACTATTCATTTGATACATGTTATATGGACTGTATATGTTTGTCTTGCTTAGCTTAGTCTAATGGTGCTACACTTGGCGTTACAGGTGAATACATTGACGCCATTGCCCCGGAGATCCTTGAGGAAGAGGAACCTCCACACAACGTAGCAGAGTGGACTCCTGATGATGTCTTCTAGACATCCACTCGATGAGAAAAGGACGCTTAAATGACCCACTGACCGTGGCTAGGATTGCCACATATTTTGTAGTAGTTTGTAAACTTGTTAGCTTTTGGATTGTAAACTTAATTAACTTACTTCTTCTCTTTCTATCTCTTAAACTTGAATCTTAAATCTATGCTCATGGACCCTTATGCTCTATATCTTGATGATTGTGGTATGTTAATTGGATATCTATTTGACAGATTTATACAGGCATATATGAGAAATATAAACCTCACACGTGATATCCTGTGGGTAAATTCCGTACGTGGGGACCTAGAGTCAATGAGTTTGACTCGAATTTCCACGCGGGCGTGTGTCGCGCCTCGAGATGTGTGAAATCTCGGGCTCGGGGCGTGACATACGTAAGTTGGTATCAGAGCATATGTTGTTCTAAGAGTATTTAAAATACTTAGAACTTTAGGGCACGATGTGAGGATACGATAGGACGTTGGGTATATCAATTCTTTTGGATTTTCTAGGTTGTTAAGTGTTTGTGCTAACCCAATTATTTTACAGAAAATGCCACCTCGTCGGGCTACCAATCCCCGAAATAACTCTAGCAGCAGTCAGGATCATGATGCCACAGTCTTCGTTGACCTTCAAGGTGTGGGAAACGTTCGTGTAGAGGAAGAAAATTTGCCACCTCCTCCACCTCCACCGCCTCCAGTTAATGATGGTGGATTGAGAGACATCTTGCAAGCTATGTCTGCGCAGCTAGTGAGGCAGAATGAGCAGATCATGAATATGATGGGTAGGCAGGTCCAGCCTAGGGAGCAAGACCCTAACTCGCTCTATGAGAAGTTCAGGAAGCGTGGATCAATTGAGTTCACCGGATTGGAAGATCCTTTGACTGCAGATGAATGGATTGTGCACACTGAGAATGTCTTTGAGACTATGGAGTGTACGGGTAGGCAGAAGGTAGCCTTGGCAGCTTCCATGTTTCGAGATGTTGCAGACACTTGGTGGAAGAGTATCCGTACTCCTTACCGAACAATAGCAGATGAAGTTGCTTGGACCACATTTGAGGCACAATTTCGGAAGAAATTTATACCAGCTCATATCACGAGACAGAAGAAGGCAGAATTTCAGAACTTGAAGCAAGAATTGATGACCGTAGCTGAGTATATCCATGAGTTTACTCGTCTTTCGCGCTTTGCTCCGGAATGTGTTGACACAGAAGCTAAGAAAGTAGAACGGTTCATTGAGGGATTGAGGCCTTCCATTCAGCGTGATGTTATCATGTTTCAGAGACCTACTACTTTCGACGATGCGGTTGAGAGAGCGTATTCTGCGGAGCAACAACAGCAGAATATTATTCTAAATGAGCCTAAGCGTTACTTCACTCCTTCTGGCAAGAGTTCACCACAGCAAACCCAGGGCAAGAAATTCAAGCAAGGGAGCAGTTCTCAAGCAAGGCCAGTGTCTTGTGTTCACTGTGGCAAGACCCACGAATCGAGTCAGTGCAGGAGGATTCTTGGTCTTTGCTACCGATGTGGCTCTTCAGATCATGCGGTCAAGGATTGTCCACGCCCTGTAGGTGATGGGGCTAGAGGACAGCAGCAGCAACAACTTCAGCAACCAGCCCGTCCACCCATTCAAGCCCAGCCCATCAGACAGGCTTTGCCTGGAGCCCAGAGGCCACCTCAGCAACAGCAGCAGAGACAGGTGCAAGGCCAGCAGAGGCCTAGGCAACAAGGCCCAGTTCAACAGAGGCAAGGGCAACAAAGGCAGCAGCCACAACAGCGTCCGAATGCAACGGGACGTGTTTATGCTATGACCAATGAAGAAGCTGAAGCTGCAGATACAGTTGTAGAAGGTAAGCTGTTTGTTTGTGATCATGAAGCTAGGGTTTTGTTTGATCCTGGATCCACACACTCTTTCATTGCACCGCACTTTGCTATGACGATCGGAGGTAGACCCGAGCAGTTGCAGGTTGTACTTGTGATTGTTACTCCAGTAGGCAGGAGGGTAGTTTGTGATTTGTTTTACCCGCAGTGTAGAGTGCAGATAGGTGATTTGGTGATGCCAGCAGATTTGATAGTCCTAGCTATGCATGATTTTGATGTTATCCTAGGAATGGATTGGCTAGCGAAGTATCGTGCTTGTATGGATTGTTTTCACAAGACTGTGACCCTCAGGTTAGATGAGTCTAGTGCAGGAGTTATCTTTGAAGGGTCTAAGAAGAGATTAGGTGCCAGAATAATTTCAGCTCTTAAGGCAGAGAGACTAATCCATAGTGGCTGTGAAGGATTCATAGCTTTTATTTCAGAAGATAAGCAGCCTAAGCAGTTAGAAGATATCCCAGTAGCTTGTGAGTTCCCGGATGTCTTTCCGGATGAAGTGCCTGGTTTGCCACCTATTAGGGAGATAGATTTTACTATTGAGTTAGTGCCGGGGACAGCCCCAATCTCTAGAGCACCTTACAGGATGGCACCTACAGAGCTGAGAGAATTGAAGACTCAATTGGAAGAATTGCTTGATAAAGGTTTTATTCGCCCTAGTGTTTCTCCTTGGGGAGCTCCAGTTCTATTTGTGAAAAAGAAAGATGGCACCTTAAGGTTATGTATTGATTATAGGCAGCTTAATCAAGTGACTATAAAGAACAAATATCCACTGCCTAGGATTGATGAACTAATTGATCAATTACAAGGTGCAGCTCATTTTTCGAAGATTGATCTTAGGTCCGGTTATCATCAGTTGAGGATTAGAGAGCAAGATGTGGCTAAGACAGCTTTTCGGACAAGATATGGACATTATGAATTTCTAGTTATGCCTTTTGGATTAACAAATGCTCCGGGAGTTTTCATGTCTTTGATGAATAGAATCTTTGCCCCATACTTGGATCAATTTACAGTTGTTTTTATTGATGATATCTTGGTGTATTCTAAGTCTAAGGAAGAGCATGCAGAGCATCTGAGGACTTCATTGCAATTGTTGAAAGACAATCAGTTATATGCGAAGTTAGATAAATGTGAATTTTGGTTAGAGCAAATAGCTTTTCTCGGGCACATAATCTCTAAAGAAGGTTTGGCAGTTGACCCAGCTAAGGTAGAAGCAGTAGTGAATTGGCAAAGCCCGAGGAATGTAGCAGAAGTCAGAAGTTTTCTAGGATTGGCCGGATACTATCGGAGATTCGTTGAAGGATTTGCTAAGATTTCAGCTCCATTGACCGAGTTGACTAGGAAGAATATCTCTTTTGTTTGGACTCCAGAATGTGAAGCTAATTTTCAGTTGCTTAAGGAGAAGCTCACTACAGCCCCAGTGTTGACTTTACCGACCGAGAGCGGAGGATTTGTGATCTATACTGATGCTTTGAGGGTTGGTTTAGGTAGTGTTTTGATGCAGAATGGTAAGGTAGTGGCTTATGGATCTAGGCAGCTAAGAGAACATGAGAAGAACTATGCCACGCATGACTTGGAGTTAGCGGCGGTAGTTTTTGCCTTGAAACTTTGGAGACATTATCTTTATGGAGAGAGGTTTGAAGTTCATTCAGATCATAGGAGTTTGCAGTACCTCTTCTCGCAGCAAGATTTGAATCAGAGGCAACGTCGTTGGCTAGAGTTGATGGCTGATTATGACTTTCCGATTCGGTATTTTCCGGGCAAAGGAAATGTAGTGGCAGATGCATTGAGCCGGAAGTCAGGCATTTTGGCCAGTTTGGTCGGAGAATGGGATTTAGTTGAGATTTTCAGAGATTTAGATGTTGAGATAGAGTTAGTCAGTGAGAAGGTTATGTTGGCAGCCATGTCAGTTTCAGAACCGCAGTTGATTCAGCAGATTAAGGATAGCCAATTTCAGGATCCCGAGTTGGCCAGGATTAGAGATAAGATTGCAGATAAGCCAGATTTCAGATTTGAAGATGGTGTTTTGTATTTCCGGGATAGGTTGTGTGTGCCTAATGTCGGAGATCTTAAGGATCAGATTATGGCAGAGGCGCATCATGCGCGGTACTCTATGCATCCCGGTAGTACTAAGATGTACCAGAATTTACGGGGTCGATTTTGGTGGAACAACATGAAGAGAGAGATTGCTGGATTTGTTTCAAGATGTTTGACATGCCAGAAGATCAAAGCAGAACATAGAAAGCCTCCAGGACTTTTGAAGCCATTGAAGAGACCCAAGTGGAAGTGGGAGCATATCACGATGGATTTTGTGTCAGGACTACCAGAGACTTCGAGACACAACAATGCTATTTGGGTGATCGTAGACAGATTGACTAAGTCTGCACACTTTGTGCCTTTCAAGACAGGAACCAAGATGCATACGATGGCGGATATGTTTATCAAGGAGATTGTTCGATTGCATGGGATTCCAGCTTCGATTGTGTCAGACAGAGATAGTCGATTCATCTCAAGATTTTGGACTTCATTTCAGCAAGCTATGGGCACTCAGTTGACTTTCAGCACGGCATACCACCCGCAGACTGATGGACAATCAGAGAGGACGATCCAGACTCTTGAAGACATGCTCAGAGCGTGTGTTTTGGACTACAAGATAGAATGGGATCGAGATTTAGCTTTGTGCGAGTTCGCGTACAACAACAGCTTTCACGCGAGTATCGGCATGGCACCGTTTGAAGCTCTTTATGGTAGAAGGTGCAGATCACCGGTCTGTTGGGAAGAAGTCGGAGTCAGAAGCTTTCATGGACCAACTATTATTGGTGAGACTAGTGCAAAGGTCAAACTTGCATATGATCGACTGAAGACAGCTCAGAGTAGGCAGAAGAGTTATGCGGATCACCGACGTAGAGATCTTGAGTTTCAAGTGGGAGATAAGGTGTTCCTCAAAGTTTCACCGATGAAGGGCACCATTCGATTTGGGCAGAAAGGCAAGTTGTCACCAAGGTACATTGGACCGTTTGAGATTCGCAGCAGAGTTGGAGACTTGGCCTACAGATTGATATTACCTCCTAACCTTGCAGCAGTACATGATGTTTTTCATGTGGCTATGTTGAGGAAGTATGTTCCGGACGCGTCGCACGTCATTGAGTATGAGCCTTTGGAGGTTCGAGCAGACGCAACCTACGATGAGAAGCCTTTGCAAGTGATCGATGTCAAGGAGACAGTGTTGCGTACCCGGACGATTCGTTGGGTGAAGATCTTGTGGGAGCACCATGGTCCGGAAGAAGCTACGTGGGAGTTAGAGGAGCAAGTAATGAGGAAGTATCCTCATCTCTTGACTGAGGTACGATTTACATTTGGAGGACCAAATGTCCTAAGGAGGGGAGGATGTAACACCCCGACCCGCCTTAATCTCGTTTTAGAGTTACTTAATTTAGATTAATCGCTTAATGGATGTTTTGTTTTGTGATTGGACTTGATTAGGTAGAATTAGTGGGGTTTGACCATTTACTAGGTAGATTATGACTTTTGGAGTGTTTTGGGTTTTTGTGTTTGCTTAGAAATTTTTGGGTTTTTAATGCATTGCATAGTGCATTTCATGGGCCTTAACTTTCATGCCTTGACCCATCAAATTCAGATCCATTTAGGCCCATTCCCAGCCCACTTAATCAGTCCAAGCCCTTTCTTGAAATTTCAGTCCATTTTGTGGACTTGCATGCAAGTGCAGGGAAAAATTGGCTTAAAAGCCTTAACCCCAGCCATTTTTTGCTTCTTCTCCTCTTATTCTTCTTCACTTCCAGCTGAGAGTTTTTCTCTTCTCTACTTCTTCATTTCTTCCTTCACTTCTAGCATCAACCAAAGGATATTGCAAGGAAGCCATCCACCATTCCAACACTATCATCTTCTCCAACAAGACAACATCTTCCAAGCTCAAGCATCCACTCATCTTTCTTTCTTCTTGCTTTTGGTAAGCCCTTTCTTCACTAAGCATTTCCATTTGATTTCCTTCATCTTGGAAAGCTACAAATCATGTATGTATCTTCTCCATTTCATTCATTTTCTTCCATTTTGTTTTTCACCATTTTAGGGCATTTGAGCTTGCATTTTGGGGATTCATGATTAGAAGGGATTTGGAGTGTGAGAGTTAGCTCAAAGCACCAAGGCAAGTTAAATATGTACATTGATATGCATGTTTCCTTGTTTGATTCATGAATGTATGAAATCATGTGTAGAAACCCTTCTTGTTGCTCAAAATGGATTTTTGTGGGTGATTTCTTTTGTTAATGTAAATGGGTTTATTGATGGCTTTGATGAGCATTTTGGAAGCTCAAAGATACCTATTGGTAGTGTTTTAAAACCTGATGGAATGCCTTGAATAGCTTGAGAGAAATCAAGAAGTTCAGATTTTCGGAACCCAGGATTTGACAGTTCGCTCGAGCGAGCGTGAGTGAACGCTCGAGCGAAGAGCTCTCTGGGAGAGTTCGCTCGAGCGAACTTTAGGTCCGGTCGAGCGAATAGCTCTCTGTCTGGGGTCCGCTCGAGCGAACATTTGGACGCTCAAGCGAACCTGATACTTGCAGTATGCAGATTTTCCAACGACCATAACTTTTTAACCGTAAGTCCGTTTTTGGAGATCTACATACCGTTGGAAAGCTCATGATGTGTAGAACCCAACAAAAAGTGATTTTATTTGATTTGAGCCTTGGAAAAGATTATATGTTGGATTTTACATAATTGTGACAAATGGACGTTTCCATGAGCCGCACATTGGACCGTAGCTTGTTCTAGATTGATTGGCCTGATAGATGGACCTGTAGAATGTGCACCCTGAACTTTTATCATGACCGATGGTTTGTTTAATTGTGGATATGGATTGAGCACCCGTACCCACAAAAGGGGCATTGTGTTCTTCGGATTGTAACCGTGCCAAATGTGTTCTATTAAGGGATTCGACATCCAAATTATGTAACGCCAAGGGGTCCTCGTAGCCCGATAATGTCGAACTCTTAATACTACCCTGAGTTGGACGGTGAAGACCACATGTGTTCCCAAGACCATAGGCTTGGCTTGAATTACGTCTTGACTCCATATATGATCTGTATGTACATGCATTGCATTCCGTTTCCAGTATTCTAGTGTGACTTGATCACGCTTCTGTTCGGTTATATATATATTTTCTGTTACACACCTGTTATGTCACATTTATTTCTGGCTTTGTTCAGTATATTTCAGTAAGTTCCGATTTGTTATTTATATGTCTTGTCCTGTATATGTCCTGTATCTGATATACACTGTCCTGCACCTGCTCTGTTGTTGGTATATTGCACTCTATGAGTCGGCACCACTTAGCTTCGACCCTATCTAAGTCGGACCCGGCTAAGTGTGGGTTTAGTAAACTTCTGGCCCTCTGCAGATGGGAATATATTCTGAGGGTTTACCGGCACCCTAGGTCTACGATGGAGAATTCTGGGTACCTCTGTCTCCTAGTAGCACCGCCCTGTCCTGTCCTGATATTCTGCTCTCATTTTATTTCATGTTATATGATTAACTTGAGAGAACATAGCTTATGTGGTTGTGCCAACTAGTTTGTTAATATGTTTATCTGTTATCTATGACTCGTATGTCTCATGCTAATTCATGCACTGATATGCCTAGTGATTATTCCTTGATCTCTTATGATTTATACCTGTCTGACTATTCATTTGATACATGTTATATGGACTGTATATGTTTGTCTTGCTTAGCTTAGTCTAATGGTGCTACACTTGGCGTTACAGGTGAATACATTGACGCCATTGCCCCGGAGATCCTTGAGGAAGAGGAACCTCCACACAACGTAGCAGAGTGGACTCCTGATGATGTCTTCTAGACATCCACTCGATGAGAAAAGGACGCTTAAATGACCCACTGACCGTGGCTAGGATTGCCACATATTTTGTAGTAGTTTATAAACTTGTTAGCTTTTGGATTGTAAACTTAACTAACTTACTTCTTCTCTTTCTATCTCTTAAACTTGAATCTTAAATTTATGCTCATGGACCCTTATGCTCTATATCTTGATGATTGTGTTATGTTAATTGGATATCTATTTGACAGATTTATACAGGCATATTGAGAAATATAAACCTCACACGTGATATCCTGTGGGTAAATTCCGTACGTGGGGACCTAGAGTCAATGAGTTTGACTCGAATTTCCACGCGGGCGTGTGTCGCGCCTCGAGATGTGTGAAATCTCGGGCTCGGGGCGTGACATACGTAAGTTGGTATCAGAGCATATGTTGTTCTAAGAGTATTTAAAATACTTAGAACTTTAGGGCACGATGTGAGGATACGATAGGACGTTTGGGTGTATCAATTCTTTTGGATTCTCTAGGGTTGTTAAGTGTTTGTGCTAACCCAATTATTTTACAGAAAATGCCACCTCGTCGGGCTACCAATCCCCGAAATAACTCTAGCAGCAGTCAGGATCATGATGCCACAGTCTTCGTTGACCTTCAAGGTGTGGGAAACGTTCGTGTGGAGGAAGAAGATTTGCCACCTCCTCCACCTCCACCGCCTCCAGTTAATGATGGTGGATTGAGAGACATCTTGCAAGCTATGTCTGCGCAGCTAGTGAGGCAGAATGAGCAGATCATGAATATGATGGGTAGGCAGGTCCAGCCTAGGGAGCAAGACCCTAACTCGCTCTATGAGAAGTTCAGGAAGCGTGGATCAATTGAGTTCACCGGATTGGAAGATCCTTTGACTGCAGATGAATGGATTGTGCACACTGAGAATGTCTTTGAGACTATGGAGTGTACGGGTAGGCAGAAGGTAGCCTTGGCAGCTTCCATGTTTCGAGATGTTGCAGACACATGGTGGAAGAGTATCCGTACTCCTTACCGAACGATAGCAGATGAAGTTGCTTGGACCACATTTGAGGCACAATTTCGGAAGAAATTTATACCAGCTCATATCACGAGACAGAAGAAGGCAGAATTTCAGAACTTGAAGCAAGAATTGATGACCGTAGCTGAGTATATCCATGAGTTTACTCGTCTTTCGCGCTTTTGCTCCGGAATGTGTTGACACAGAAGCTAAGAAAGTAGGAACGGTTCATTGAGGGATTGAGGCCTTCCTATTCAGCGTGATGTTATCATGTTTCAGAGACCTACTACTTTCGACGATGCGGTTGAGAGGGCGTATTCTGCGGAGCAACAACAGCAGAATATTATTCTAAATGAGCCTAAGCGTTACTTCACTCCTTCTGGCAAGAGTTCACCACAGCAAACCCAGGGCAAGAAATTCAAGCAAGGGAGCAGTTCTCAAGCAAGGCCAGTGTCTTGTGTTCATTGTGGCAAGACCCACGAATCGAGTCAGTGTAGGAGGATTCTTGGTCTTTGCTACCGATGTGGCTCTTCAGATCACGCGGTCAAGGATTGTCCATGCCATGTAGGTGATGGGGCTAGAGGACAGCAGCAGCAACAACTTCAGCAACCAGCCCGTCCACCCATTCAAGCTCAACCAATCAGACAGGCTTTGCCTGGAGCTCAGAGGCCACCTCAGCAACAGCAGCAGAGACAGTGCAAGGCCAGCAGAGGCCTAGGCAACAAGGCCCAGTTCAACAGAGGCAAGGGCAACAAAGGCAGCAGCCACAGCAGCGTCCGAATGCAACGGGACGTGTTTATGCATGACCAATGAAGAAGCTGAAGCTGCAGATACAGTTGTAGAAGGTAAGCTGTTTGTTTGTGATCATGAAGCTAGGGTTTTGTTTGATCCTGGATCCACACACTCTTTCATTGCACCGCACTTTGCTATGACGATCGGAGGTAGACCCGAGCAGTTGCAGGTTGTACTTGCGATTGTTACTCCAGTAGGCAGGAGGGTAGTTTGTGATTTGTTTTACCCGCAGTGTAGAGTGCAGATAGGTGATTTGGTGATGCCAGCAGATTTGATAGTCCTAGCTATGCATGATTTTGATGTTATTCTAGGAATGGATTGGCTAGCGAAGTATCGTGCTTGTATGGATTGTTTTCACAAGACTGTGACCCTCAGGTTAGATGAGTCTAGTGCAGGAGTTATCTTTGAAGGGTCTAAGAAGAGATTAGGTGCCAGAATAATTTCAGCTCTTAAGGCAGAGAGACTAATCCATAGTGGCTGTGAAGGATTCATAGCTTTTATTTCAGAAGATAAGCAGCCTAAGCAGTTAGAAGATATCCCAGTAGCTTGTGAGTTCCCGGATGTCTTTCCGGATGAAGTGCCTGGTTTGCCACCTATTAGGGAGATAGATTTTACTATTGAGTTAGTGCCGGGGACAGCCCCAATCTCTAGAGCACCTTACAGGATGGCACCTACAGAGCTGAGAGAATTGAAGACTCAATTGGAAGAATTGCTTGATAAAGGTTTTATTCGCCCTAGTGTTTCTCCTTGGGGAGCTCCAGTTCTATTTGTGAAAAAGAAAGATGGCACCTTAAGGTTATGTATTGATTATAGGCAGCTTAATCAAGTGACTATAAAGAATAAATATCCACTGCCTAGGATTGATGAACTATTTGATCAATTACAAGGTGCAGCTCATTTCTCGAAGATTGATCTTAGGTCCGGTTATCATCAGTTGAGGATTAGAGAGCAAGATGTGGCTAAGACAGCTTTCCGGACAAGATATGGACATTATGAATTTCTAGTTATGCCTTTTGGATTAACGAATGCTCCGGGAGTTTTCATGTCTTTGATGAACAGAATCTTTGCCCCATACTTGGATCAATTTACAGTTGTTTTTATTGATGACTATCTTGGTGTATTCTAAGTCTAAGGAAGAGCATGCAGAGCATCTGAGGACTTCATTGCAATTGTTGAAAGACAATCAGTTATATGCGAAGTTAGATAAATGTGAATTTTGGTTGAGCAAATAGCTTTTCTCGGGCACATAATCTCTAAGGAAGGTTTGGCAGTTGACCCAGCTAAGGTAGAAGCAGTAGTGAATTGGCAAAGCCCGAGGAATGTAGCAGAAGTCAGAAGTTTTCTAGGATTGGCTGGATACTATCGGAGATTCGTTGAAGGATTTGCTAAGATTTCAGCTCCATTGACCAAGTTGACTAGGAAGAATATCTCTTTTGTTTGGACTCCAGAATGTGAAGCTAATTTTCAGTTGCTTAAGGAGAAGCTCACTACAGCCCCAGTGTTGACTTTACCGACCGAGAGCGGAGGATTTGTGATCTATACTGATGCTTCGAGGGTTGGTTTAGGTAGTGTTTTGATGCAGAATGGTAAGGTAGTGGCTTATGGATCTAGGCAGCTAAGAGAACATGAGAAGAACTATGCCACGCATGACTTGGAGTTAGCGGCGGTAGTTTTTGCCTTGAAACTTTGGAGGCATTATCTTTATGGAGAGAGGTTTGAAGTTCATTCAGATCATAGGAGTTTGCAGTACCTCTTCTCGCAGCAAGATTTGAATCAGAGGCAACGTCGTTGGCTAGAGTTGATGGCTGATTATGACTTTCCGATTCGGTATTTTCCGGGCAAAGGAAATGTAGTGGCAGATGCATTGAGCCGGAAGTCAGGCATTTTGGCCAGTTTGGTCGGAGAATGGGACTTAGTTGAGATTTTCAGAGATTTAGATGTTGAGATAGAGTTAGTCAGTGAGAAGGTTATGTTGGCAGCCATGTCAGTTTCAGAACCGCAGTTGATTCAGCAGATTAAGGATAGCCAATTTCAGGATCCCGAGTTGGCCAGGATTAGAGATAAGATTGCAGATAAGCCAGATTTCAGATTTGAAGATGGTGTTTTGTATTTCCGGGATAGGTTGTGTGTGCCTAATGTTGGAGATCTTAAGGATCAGATTATGGCAGAGGCGCATCATGCGCGGTACTCTATGCATCCCGGTAGTACTAAGATGTACCAGAATTTACGGGGTCGATTTTGGTGGAACAACATGAAGAGAGAGATTGCTGGATTTGTTTCAAGATGTTTGACATGCCAGAAGATCAAAGCAGAACATAGAAAGCCTCCAGGACTTTTGAAGCCATTGAAGAGACCCAAGTGGAAGTGGGAGCATATCACGATGGATTTTGTGTCAGGACTACCAGAGACTTCGAGACACCACAATGCTATTTGGGTGATCGTAGACAGATTGACTAAGTCTGCACACTTTGTGCCTTTCAAGACAGGAACCAAGATGCATACGATGGCGGATATGTTTATCAAGGAGATTGTTCGATTGCATGGGATTCCAGCTTCGATTGTGTCAGACAGAGATAGTCGATTCATCTCAAGATTTTGGACTTCATTTCAGCAAGCTATGGGCACTCAGTTGACTTTCAGCACGGCATACCACCCGCAGACTGATGGACAATCAGAGAGGACGATCCAGACTCTTGAAGACATGCTCAGAGCGTGTGTTTTGGACTACAAGATAGAATGGGATCGAGATTTAGCTTTGTGCGAGTTCGCGTACAACAACAGCTTTCACGCGAGTATCGGCATGGCACCGTTTGAAGCTCTTTATGGTAGAAGGTGCAGATCACCGGTCTGTTGGGAAGAAGTCGGAGTCAGAAGCTTTCATGGACCAACTATTATTGGTGAGACTAGTGCAAAGGTCAAACTTGCATATGATCGATTGAAGACAGCTCAGAGTAGGCAGAAGAGTTATGCGGATCACCGGCGTAGAGATCTTGAGTTTCAAGTGGGAGATAAGGTGTTCCTCAAAGTTTCACCGATGAAGGGCACCATACGATTTGGGCAGAAAGGCAAGTTGTCACCGAAGGTACATTGGACCGTTTGAGATTCGCAGCAGAGTTGGAGACTTGGCCTACAGATTGATATTACCTCCTAACCTTGCAGCAGTACATGATGTTTTCCATGTGGCTATGTTGAGGAAGTATGTTCCGGACGCGTCTCACGTCATTGAGTATGAGCCTTTGGAGGTTCGAGCAGATGCAACCTACGATGAGAAGCCTTTGCAGGTGATCGATGTCAAGGAGACAGTGTTGCGTACCCGGACGATTCGTTGGGTGAAGATCTTGTGGGAGCACCATGGTCCGGAAGAAGCTACGTGGGAGCTAGAGGAGCAAGGAATGAGGAAGTATCCCCAGCTTGACTGAGGTACGATTTACATTTGGAGGACCAAATGTCCTAAGGAGGGGAGGATGTAACACCCCGACCCGCCTTAATCTCGTTTTAGAGTTACTTAATTTAGATTAATAGCTTAATGGATGTTTTGTTTGTGATTGGACTTGATTAGGTAGAATTAGTGGGGTTTGACCATTTACTAGGTAGATTATGACTTTTGGAGTGTTTTGGGTTTTTGTGTTTGCTTAGAAATTTTTGGGTTTTTAATGCATTGCATAGTAGCATTTCATGGGCCTTAACTTTCATGCCTTGACCCATCAAATTCAGATCCATTTAGGCCCATTCCCAGCCCACTTAATCAGTCCAAGCCCTTTCTTGAAATTTCAGTCCATTTTGTGGACTTGCATGCAAGTGCAGGAAAAAATTGGCTTAAAGCCTAACCCCAGCCATTTTTTGCTATTTCTCCTTCTTCTTCCTTCATTCCAGCTGAGAGTTTCTCTTCTCTCTTCTTCATTTCTTCCTTCACTTCTAGCAATCAACCAAGATATTGCAAGGAAGCCACACCATTCCAACACTTCATCTTCTCCACAAGACAACATCTTCCAAGCTCAAGCATCCACTCATCTTTCTTTCTTCTTGCTTTTGGTAAGCTCTTCTTCACTAAGCATTTCCATTTGATTTCCTTCATCTTGGAAAGCTACAAATCATGTATGCATCATCTCTTTCATTCATTTCTTCCATTTTGTTTTCACCATTTTAGGGCATTTGAGCTTTGCATTTGGGGATTTGATTAGAAGGATTTGGAGTGTGAGCTAGCTCAAAGCACCAAGGCAAGTTAAATATGTACATTGATATGCATGTTTCCTTGTTTGATTCATGAATGTATGATCATGTGTTAGAACCCTTCTTTGCTCAAAAATGGATTTTTGTGGTGATTTTCTTTGTTAATGTATATGGGTTTATTGATGGCTTTGATGAGCATTTTGGAAGCTCAAAGATACCTATTGGTAGTGTTTTAAAACCTGATGGAATGCCTTGAATAGCTTGAGAGAAATCAAGAAGTTCAGATTTTCGGAACCCAGGATTTGACAGTTCGCTCGAGCGAGCGTGAGTGAACGCTCGAGCGAAGAGCTCTCTGGGAGAGTTCGCTCGAGCGAACTTTAGGTCCGGTCGAGCGAACAGCTCTCTGTCTGGGGTCCGCTCGAGCGAACATTTGGTCGCTCAAGCGAACCTGATACTTGCAGTATGCAGATTTTCCAACGACCATAACTTTTTAACCGTAAGTCCGTTTTTGGAGATCTACATACCGTTGGAAAGCTCATGATGTGTAGAACCCAACAAAAAGTGATTTTATTTGATTTGAGCTTTGGAAAAGATTATATGTTGGATTTTACATAATTGTGACAAATGGATGTTTCCATGAGCCGCACATTGGACCGTAGCTTGTTCTAGATGATTGGCCTGATAGATGGACCTGTAGAATGTGCACCCTGAACTTTATCATGACCGATGGTTTGTTTAATTGTGGATATGGATTGAGCACCCGTACCCACAAAAGGGGCATTGTGTTCTTCGGATTGTAACCGTGCCAAATGTGTTCTATTAAGGGATTCGACATCCAAATTATGTAACGCCAAGGGGTCCTTGTAGCCCGATAATGTCGAACTCTTAATACTACCCTGAGTTGGACGGTGAAGACCACATGTGTTCCCAAGACCGTAGGCTTGGCTTGAATTACGTCTTGACTCCGTATATGATCTGTATGTACATGCATTGCATTCCGTTTCCAGTATTCTAGTGTGACTTGATCACGCTTCTGTTCGGTTATATATATATTTTCTGTTACACACCTGTTATGTCACATTTATTTCTGGCTTTGTTCAGTATATTTCAGTAAGTTCCGATTTGTTATTTATATGTCTTGTCCTGTATATGTCCTGTATCTGATATACACTGTCCTGCACCTGCTCTGTTGTTGGTATATTGCACTCTATGAGTCGGCACCACTTAGCTTCGACCCTATCTAAGTCGGACCCGGCTAAGTGTGGGTTTAGTAAACTTCTGGCCCTCTGCAGATGGGAATATATTCTGAGGGTTTACCGGCACCCTAGGTCTACGATGGAGAATTCTGGGTACCTCTGTCTCCTAGTAGCACCGCCCTGTCCTGTCCTGATATTCTGCTCTCATTTTATTTCATGTTATATGATTAACTTGAGAGAACATAGCTTATGTGGTTGTGCCAACTAGTTTGTTAATATGTTTATCTGTTATCTATGACTCGTATGTCTCATGCTAATTCATGCACTGATATGCCTAGTGATTATTCCTTGATCTCTTATGATTTACACCTGTCTGACTATTCATTTGATACATGTTATATGGACTGTATATGTTTGTCTTGCTTAGCTTAGTCTAATGGTGCTACACTTGGCGTTACAGGTGAATACATTGACGCCATTGCCCCGGAGATCCTTGAGGAAGAGGAACCTCCACACAACGTAGCAGAGTGGACTCCTGATGATGTCTTCTAGACATCCACTCGATGAGAAAAGGACGCTTAAATGACCCACTGACCGTGGCTAGGATTGCCACATATTTTGTAGTAGTTTGTAAACTTGTTAGCTTTTGGATTGTAAACTTAATTAACTTACTTCTTCTCTTTCTATCTCTTAAACTTGAATCTTAAATCTATGCTCATGGACCCTTATGCTCTATATCTTGATGATTGTGGTATGTTAATTGGATATCTATTTGACAGATTTATACAGGCATATATGAGAAATATAAACCTCACACGTGATATCCTGTGGGTAAATTCCGTACGTGGGGACCTAGAGTCAATGAGTTTGACTCGAATTTCCACGCGGGCGTGTGTCGCGCCTCGAGATGTGTGAAATCTCGGGCTCGGGGCGTGACAACAGCGCCGTTAGCAACCTACATTGGACATGCCCAAACCATATCAAATGAGTCTCTCTTAATTTATCACCTATTGATGTTACCCTTAAATGCTCTAGAAAGTACTCATTTCTAAGTCAAGTCATGGCTTGGGTGAGTCAACTCAACTTCATTAAATTAGTGAAGTCGCCATTTCCAAGTCCCCTGACATTAATCTGACTGACTGACTGAGACCTGTATAACATGTAAAATCTGACAAAATGTAACATATAAGAATCTTTTTTTCCTAGGCACATTCAGATTATTCAAGGTCTACTTTAGACTTCAAGTTGACTTATCAAGTTTCCAAGTCAGATTGACCCGGCATATACATTATGAGTTTTTGGTATTAAACTGTGGACTGTAATGTGGGGACTGATTTAAGGAAACTAATTCATTTGTTTGGCTACTAAATCTTAGTTTCACATGGAATGTGGTGAATTTGGGATGCACATGCATTAAATGTGATGAAAGCATATGTACCTGAACCAGCCATCGCAAGAAGTTGTATGCAAGCTGCGTAATTTGGTGGAAGCCTTGGATTCCCCAGATTGCTGTTGGGGTTTTCTTCATTGCCCCCATCAGGAGAGACAAATTCAGGTTCAATATTGTCACTAGGAATGCCTGAAGAGACATGAATTCATGTTTTAGCATCTAATAAGGTTGCTAGTTTTGGCTATTAAACCATGGTTACCAACATAAACATAGATCATTCAGGGTTGACATCCGACGAACACACAGAACCACCTGGCTGTGCAAGTGCATACACATTCACATGTACCCTTGACAAAATTAAGAAAGAAGAAAGATGGGAATGCATACAGTTGTAGATGAATCTCCTCAATACTCCAAGACGACTCCCACTAGGGAATGCTGTAGAGATGCTTGCAAGAAAATGAAGGCCCGTCAACCCCTCTCCATCCCGAGCTACAGCCAGCTGTTGGTAACTCTGCAGTATCTCGTACGCCATATCTGTATTATTGATACAGATGAAATAGACATACGGCTTTAGGGCCCATTTGTTTCATGTAATCAAATTCTTAGGTATTCTAAAAAGACCTGTATTCTAAAAGTTGTAAAAATTGAAAAAAAAACAAAAGGTGAATATCCAAAATCGGCCATCAAATATCTCCCCTTCAATGGAAAATTAATCAAGGGAAGATGCGGTATGGATACCAGCTGTCACCCCAGTAATTTAAATCCTAGGAAAGTCAAGGTCCCATCTACATCTCAACATCATATTCTTCACCCTCTACCTCTATAATAATCCTTTGTTGGAGCTCATTTGACCATAAATTCTCATGTATTCAATACCAAGCAAACTAACAGGCCCTCAATTCTTTATTTTATTTTTTTAAAAGACCCTTATTTTAATTACTTGAATTTCCATTAATAATTATAACAAATCCACAAAACAGTCCGGTGGAGTTGGTTGGCATCATACGTTGTATGCAGTTCCTGTGTAATTAATTAATTAGATTCCATTCTTTCTTATAACAAATCTGCAAAACAGTACAATGCAGTAGAGATCAATAGCATTATTTCCGGTATGCATTTCATGTCTTCCTGGGTGCAAATAAACAGGGGCAATCATAACAATGAAAGAAAACGATTCGAGGAGTTACCATAGGATTCACGGAGGATGGCAACATGAAGAACAGTGGTTCCATCATAATTCCTCAGATGGGTATTCACATTGGCCGGCGCCAACTTGGAAGCAAAATAATTGAACATTTCTCTCTGCCCGAAAACTGCTGCGGTGAAGAGGGGCGTCTCCCCGCTATTGTTGCGCTGGGACAGCAGCAATTCTCCCGAATTATCAACATGGGTCGTCCCCATCTGTTCCAATAACTCCCTCTCCTTGTCTATAACAGCATCGGCCATGCGTAACGAGCCGGTCGTTGCGACCTCATGGAGGACGGTATTGCCCAACTGGTTTGCTCTTCTTAGGGACTTGAGATCATTGGAGGATGTCTTCAACAGGTCGACGAACAAGTCCTCGTGGTTGTTGTAGGCAGCAATGTGTAGGACAGTATCTCCAAGAAGCGTTAGAGGGCAGTGCTCACCCATGATTTTTTTGTTGTGCTTGTTGAGGTATTTGATCACCTCCTTTTTCTGGCCTCCGAGGGTGGCTTTGTAGAGATCTGTCAGTTGGGTATCCACCGCCATGGGGTGTCTATTCAAAACTCTGGTAATCTGGGTTAAGAGGAAAGGGTCTTGTGTGATCTGAGTCTCCAATTTTTCTCTCTCAAGGTAAGGTATGTATGCAGGGTGATGATGAAATCACATGGCCATGGATTCTGAGTGAGGAGGAAGAGGAACATGCCTTTGGCTTTTAGATGAGATGGAGGAAGGAACAAAAAGCATTTGTGCTTCATCTCTTTTGCTTTTGGCTTTTGGCACCCCACATGGCTGCTGGCCTTCTTCGGGACTGAGAAGGATCTCTCTCTCCCTCTCATTTAACGAGTAAGGCCTTCTTTGGCAATGACAGCACTCCTCCCTTTTGCTGTAGTTTTTGTCCTTTTCCTTTTCCTTTTTCTTTTTCTTTTTCTTTTTTAATTTTTTTTTGAAATCCTTTCTCCTTTAATACATGCCTCTCGTGTCGGTCAAGGTTGGCAACCAAATTTTTAGAAAAAATAAAAATTGTAGTAAATTTATGTTTGGCAATTGTAAATTTCTAATAATTTAAAAGAATGGAAATATTCATTTAATAGGAATTTCAGATCCGACCACCCCCATAAGATTTAAAAATCCTCACTTGAGTGGATTGCACACCAAATCCTATTTTTCCCAGCTATATCCATCAATACACAATAATATCAATGTGAAATCCTCAACTATAGAAATCCCCAGCGAGGAATCATTGTTCTAGTGGTAGTGAAGAATCATAAAATCTATAGATTCCTTGTCTGTTACCAAACATATTACTGTTTTGTGTGGGTTCAAATGACTTTTGGAGCTACTAATGGAACTTCTTACAATTTTTTTCATGCCTCATCTATTATTAATTGGGATTTTTATGAAAAAATTAAGCTTTAACCGATAATAAGAATTTTGAAAAACTTCAGCAAAGGGCTTATACTTTTTTTGTTTTACCACATAAATTTTCCTAACTCACAATATAGTTTTTTTTCCTTTATTTTTCTTTGGTCGATGACAAAATTTTGTAATGAAGAAAAAAATTACATAAAGGAGAGCAATAGGAAAGAGAAAAACGTATCAAATGAGTATGGATACCAGAGCAATGTACCTACTCAAAACAAACTACAAAATAACACCCTCTCAAGGAGTATTTCTCTCAACCACTAGACTCACGAGATTTTAAGTGTAGCCCCTATAAATAAATAACTCAAAATCTCCATTTTCCCCTTTTATGTTTTGGGAATATTTCTAAAAGGTAAACACTTTTGGCTCATTTTCAAAAAGTAAATAAAACTTGAATATTTCAAAAAAGTATAAAGTTTTTTACAATTCTTTCAATCAAGTCCTCTCCATAAAAGAATTTTTAGAAATGAAAAAAATACCTTAATGACTTTTTCCAAAAAAAAAAACATAATAAATTATTTGAGAGAAATGATCAAGTCCAACAAAAATAACCTAGTGGGGCCTACTTTAAGTATATTTATACATGGATGGTTATAAAAAGGATTCCAAATGACTAAAAAAAATAGATTAATTAAATGGTTATGATCATCAAAATCATAATGGCCGAATATTATAATGGAAGGGTATTTTTGTCATTTCTAAAAAATATGAAGAGGGCTTGATTGAAAGAATTGTGGAGAACTTTTATTCTTTTTTTTTTTAAATATTAAAATCTTTCTATACTATTTTGAAAATGAGTCAAAAGTTTTGAATTACTCAAATCTTTTGTTTTCTTTTAATTACTATCTTCTTCCCCTTCTTGCTTGCCCACCAATGCACAGGATTCCAAGTATTTCGTCTTATTTTCTTTTTCGTATCCTGCCTGTTACATATTTTTCTTAGAAGTTTTAAGGGACAATTACCGTACGGACAGCCTAAGACCCGAGAATTACCCCATGAAAGATGAAAAATTACAATTTACCTAAAGAAAGATCGTACACAAAAAAGGCACAAAATGAGACGAAAATACCCTTTTTGGAGCGATATCCAATGGCGGTAGGATATCGAAGCGTTTGATATCCCAAGTACTTAGGATATCGCATTGTTCGATATCCTACAAGTGTAGGATATCGCACAGTTCGATATCCTAGACCTGTAGGATATCGAACGGTCACCTACTTCCATCACATCACCACAAAAAGTCTGTTTCATCTTCTCCGTTTTTTCACTGAGGAGGTCCGTTTCATCTCCGTTTTCGTTGAAGACCTCTGTTTCCATCGCACAGTTACCTACTCTCGTTCTCCCGTCCAAAGCTTTCATCTTCCCGCTCGACTTTTCCAGAGATGAAAACTCAATAACTTTCATTAAGTCTCATCTCTCTCAAACTCTCTTGTCTCCCTAACCCTCTTTTTTCTCTTGGTTTTATCTTGTGCTAAACCTCACAAACCCCATGGATTTCAAAAGAGCCATGGTTTCAACTTCAACTCCAGCTCCAGCTCCATCGCAACTGGATTCCATCACAGCACGACCCATCTCAGCTCCACGACACATCGCAGCCGACGGCGTCCATCCCTCTCTCTTTTCTATCACGGAAATGAAAATAGCTGGGAGATGTGTGGATATTAGTTTTCCTTGTTTGCTTGTAGGCCCATTTGTTGGCAAGGAATTTATGAATCACGAGGGTGATGTGTGGATATTAGTTTTTTTTTTAATTTCTTCTTGAACTTATTATTCATTAAAAATGAAATTATTTGATAAACATTTATGGATCTTCACTAATGTTTCTTTGATTTTAGCATATGAAAGAAATAATGATCCAAAGTTCCAATGGTACTATATTTTGGAGAAGGTAAGGTGTTGACATTGATATATGTGACTGCATATCCTTCTCTCTTTACCTGATTGAGGTTGCTCTATTAGTTCACATCAATGTCTTTAGACATCTTCATTTTTTAGCTTGGACATTTGGACAAGGCAGCACTCAATAAACTGAAAGGAGAGAGACTTTTCACCTATGGGAATTCACATGAAATATGTGCCCGATTCTCAGCTAGTCCCTTCAATTCAGGTGGGTCATCTCTTGTGAACGATAGGGAGAGGATCACATTAACAAAATAAATGGAGAGACCATTTTTGGCAATTTCTTTCGCCAACCCAAGCTGAAAACAGTGGAATCTGGATGACCTTATTCTCGCTATAGCCAGAATTCAGTCTCGCTATAGCGAGAATTCAGTCTCGCTATAGCGAGAAGCGAGACCTGGTCCACCCAATTGTGCTGAACTATTTTTTTTAAGAAAATATTTTTAAATAGACAATAAACTACTTTAAAGGTCCACCTGAAACAGCAACCGGGGTATATTTATGGACATCAATTCTGGTCCCTGATAACATGGATTTAAAATCATTTTAATGATGATTGGGAGACCCAAGAAGCCCACTCGGACAGATGTTAATGTTCTAACAGGCCTCAGTGGCTCAATATCTTATCTTGTGTTGTGCTACACTTCACTAATCACCATAAATAGGTAAATAATAGAATTGATAATCCAATCAAAGAATTAAGTACCATGTATCCTTAATTAAAGCTTATACTTGCAGAACATGTGCATTCTTTTTATATAGATGAAATGGGTGGAGACTTACAACAACACAGACACAGGGGAAGTGACTAGACCGGACACAAAAATATACATTTGAGTACAAATTCTCTTTCTAATTAAAATTTGAGTACAAAATCTCTTTCTAATCAAAATCCAACATCTAACACCAATTTAATAACAACCTCCAACATCAAATCCCATTGAACTGTTCTCTACATTGCGGCAAGTTAAACAAAATAAAATTGGAACTAAAAATATGCTATCAGGTCTGAAGTTCCCAGTAGCAGATTTGAGCTCCTGACAAGTGAACTGAAGTAGCTGAGGAACATCTTTCTTCTCGGGCCCAGGTGGATCGATGACAACATCTGTTGAGGCCTGAGCATCTTGAGGAACAGCAAGCTTCCTGTTGCTAGCATTCAAATATCTGGTCTCGGTTGTTGCAGAGAGTGAAACCAAGTGTTAGATATCCAAATATCTGCACGCTCCTTTCACTCCGCACTTGAGGGCCGCCCAGCACCCACATTTGTTAGCCATCTCTCTCTCCCACCTTTCTCTTATCCTCATCAACCTCAAAAGAAGCTTTTGCTGGTTTTGAGATTGCCCAGATAAAGCTGAAAGGACTGAGATGAGCTAAACTTCTCGCTATAGCTTTTCACTAAAATTTGCACTCTTCATCATCTGTAAAAATGGAGAAGATGAAAACGGACCTCCTCAGCGAAAACGGAGACGATAAAAATGGACTTTTTGTGGTGAAAATCTTTGATATGTGATGGGATGGGAGTAGGTAACTGTGCGATATCCTACAGATGTAGGATATCGAACTGTCCTTCGATATCCTACAGACCTAGGATATCGCACGAAAAAGGGTATTTTCGTCCCATTTTGACCGTTTTTTTCTGTACGATCTTCCATTTGGTAAATTTCAATATTTTGTCTTGTATGTGGTAATTGTCGGGTATTGGGCTGTCCGTACGGTAATTGTAGTTTTAATGAAATAAATGTTGAAGAGAAGACGAGTGGGAACAAGAATGATGAAAAAAAATAAATTGAAATAAGGAAATTATCACATAATGATGATGGGTGAGAGAAATAACAAGAGAATGATGGTGGGTAACTCTCTCCCCTCTTGTTACTCTCTTTCTCTCTCTAACCCCTCTCCACTTTTGCTCTCCGTAATGTCTATCTCTTCCCATTTACACTAGTCTGGATCCCTTCAACGAAACAGGGAAGTATTGTTTCGGCCTATCCGGGCCCGAGCGCCACCTATATAAAATGTGATGTCAAATAATTACATGCTCTCAATTGCTTCCTTGGAATAAGGAAAGGCGAAGATAGCATTTTGTATAGGTGGCGCTCGGGGATGAGCCGAAATAGTATTTCCATATCCATTTACGCGCTCTCTCTCTCTCTCTCTCTCTCTCTCTCTCCAATGTCTCCCCCTATTTACTCTCTCTATTGTCTCTTTCTCTATGAACACTCTCTCTCTATACCAAAAAAAACCTCTCTCTCCAATGGCTCTCTTTCTCCCAAACTCCATATAAATCCTCTTATCAAGATTTATGACAAATACACACATCCTAGTTTTGAAATACAACTCCTTCTCATATACTTATTTTCTTCCAAGAGAATTATTATTATTTTTAATTCATTTTGGGTAAATCCATATTTCTAACTCATGTGTGCAAAATTAAGGGTGTGTTTGGATAAAAGAAGAACATAATATCACCAAATTTAAATATTATAAGATTTCATTATCACATAATAAAATAGTGTCATATTATAATATTGTGTCACTTATGGTGTTTGGCAATTACTACAAATTTCAATATGTCTTAAAGTGTTTGCCGATTTATAAAATTTTCACTAAAGACCAGTATTCCTATGCATAATTCCCTCACCAGCTGGTGAGGGACAACGACGTGGAATCCTCCTGACCATTGGATGCGTATGGAGATCGGACGGTACTGATAGACCTCTTATATGTCCAAACATTAGGGCATGTGAGACAAGCCCCCAAAAAAAGCATTCGTTTCTCTGGATGAGGGATCTCCATTTGGCGATTTCTCCGACCTACACTTCCTCCTTGCGATTCCCGCTGCCCCTCTTCTTCGATCCCACTCCTCCTCTTCCGGTTCCCACTCCCCGTCTTCTTCGATACTGAGCCTGTCCCATCTCTTTCAGGTTTTTGGTTGCAGCCCCTCTTCTCCAGTCCCACTCCCCTCTTCCTCTTCCACCTTTTCTCTTTAAAAGCTCCCCAGCGGCCATCGAAAAATCTTTGCATGCTCACAAAAGGCTGTTGAAGGAGTCCCTCTGCTCATGCTCCCAAGCGGCCAATTAACATCTTTTTGAGTTCTATTTGGGGTTCCTCATCATCCCAGATTCTCCTAGAAAGAGAGGGATTCTTCTCCCAGACTAGTGATCGGACGATTTGGGCTCCCTCTACCTGCGGGAACGAAAGCAATTTTTGATCTTCATGAATTTTGGAGTCGGTTGTTTCATTTGTTTTACATCTCAAGTCGTTTTTGTGATGTAGAAGTAGGAGAAAATTGCTGTATTCCTGTTGGAAATAGGGTGGGCCTCTAGGATAGGTTTCAAAAACTTTTGACCCACTTTGCGCAGGGATCAACTATCCACAAGGCTATAAAACCCAATCCAAGATCCATGTCCTCAATCTCAGTCATCATGATCAGTAAATACAATCTATCTAGAAGATAGAAACAGCAACTAACAAGCATCCATAATAATTTACAACATGCAAGGAAGTGGATTATACCTTTGGAGCTCGGTTGTGCTCTAATGGAGGAGTTGCATCTTTCTTTGATGATGAAACGCTTTCACTAATCAAATAGGGATATCCAAGACCTCTTGATCTTCCACGCTATGACCCGTATCAGATTCTCCTTTTCTCAAGAAGATGGTGGGATCTCCAAGAGAAAACTACTAGGAACTCTAGGGAGGAACTAGAAAGAGAACTAGAAGAGGGAAGAGGAGAAGAGCTCGTGCAACACTTGCACTAAAGGGGGCTTGGGCGTGAATCCCTAGGTGGATTTATGCATGGGACGTCCAAGGCCCTCTTCTCCTCTTATTTATAGCTTTTGCAAGCCCAACTTACTAATTTCTATTAGAAGTCTTAATTCCAAAAATTAGTAACTTTCTCTTCTTAATTAAAATAGAAGTTTTACTTCCATTAATTAATTAGTAACTTACCATATCATAATTAGAAGTCTCACTTCAAATATGATTAGTAACTTTCCAATTTCTTTCTAATTAAAATAGAAATCTCACTTCTACTAAAATTAGTAAGTCTACTATTACCACTATTAGAAGTCTCACTTCAAATAGAAATAGTAACTTTCCTTTTATAGTTCAACTAGAATTAGATACTTTCTAATAATTGGGCTAGCGTGGGGACCACTAGGGATTCCTTAGAAAGCTGGCTCCAACTGGGACTCGCGACCCCACATCTCAAGTGTAATCCAGGCCCACAGTTAATTGCAAATAACTCCACTATATAAATGCAATTGAACTCCAGTCTTAGGAATATTACATAGAAGACCCTAAACTTCCACATTACCACAAGTAGACCCCTCTATCAATATCCATTGATCAATTGGACCTGTCTTCCAAACTTGATCCATAGCTTATTATCCTTGAACCCCAATTAATTATAATGATCATAGGTACCTTTCCAATTAACTCTTAATCGGAATGGGTGCGCACTTACCAATGATAAATCCATTAATTGGCACAAGGGGATATTAAAGATAGATTCCATCTTGACCATTGAATGTTCCCACAGCTCTACTACCATGTACCCAAATCACCGAGATGTTGACCTACAGTTGGCCTCACTCATTGGTGACTCAAAGCAAATGAATAGATAGAAACTTGAGTTCATTAATGTCTCAGGATTGAGAGCCTATTGCTAGGGAATTATGAGAGCAGACCTTAAAATAAAGACAGTGTTTATAAGGTGCTTCTCATGGTCCTTCAATACATCCAATGTACCAACACTATGATCCAGAATCTTCCATTCTGATGATCGAGACAAATCACACTATCTCATAGTGATCAAAGTGCTGCAACCTTGTCAGTATGAGATGTCCAGTCTCATCACTGGTTATGAATATATTTTAAGTATAAGATTTGTCATACATGTCTGCCGTATGTGGATCTCATCCATACACATGTATTACATCTAATATACTTGTGGACCCCCGGTTCATCTCATGAACCATCATGTCATTCGTATTGGTTATGTGCAAATATATAATAAATCACCATTCATCTCATGAAAAGTAAACATGAATATATGAATAAATAAAGAATTTAATCAATTTATTATATCATCTACTGGATTGAGTCCATAAAACTAACAATTCCAACTTATCAAAGTATAAATGGGTTCATTTAAGTTGCATCTGAACTTTGTGATCTTTCTGTGTATGGATGTAACAACTAATGGTGATGGTTAAAGATTTGTTGCAGCTTCTTAGATGGAAAGTAACTTCTGTTACAACTTTATGATCTTTATTAGATTTGTTGTGATCTTTCTGAACATAGGTGAGTACTATAGATGGAAAGTAACTTCTGTATAATGTGAAGATTTGTTGTAGCTTCTTATTTCAGTTCTCGTTGATGATGGTTATTATGAAGATTTTGTAACAACTGATAGTTCCAATGTCTTTAGAGGTCATGTTGAAATAGAAGCAAATCCACTTGCATCCAGCGGCAAGTATAGAAACAGAATTGGAATTACATTATGAAAAATGTTTTGCCTTGAAGGGTCTTAAGTAGAGCATATTGGCCTCTCTATCCTCACCTCTGAGGGTAGGGAAAAATGAGGTGTTTAAATGCATGTATAGGTTGTAAATCTCTTCAGCCATATTGGGGTGCACAGGTGCCTTTTTTCCTAACAAATTGCATTCCACTGTAAATGGGATAGACTGCAACAGATCACTTCCCAAATGCTAATTAGCATCGCAAGAACTTGCATCATTTACGCAATTAACCTTGACGAGGCCTGAGAAACACAGCTGTGTGTTAAGAGTCGCAACGAACACCACCTATGTCCGCGCTAAACCAATATTTCCAAATCAAAATGGCATAAAAATTGATGCAAGTGGGTGTTGCAATATTCCTTAACTTTATCTCCACCAGCCGATCCAACCAACCATTAGCTAAAATCACTAAGGCGAGATACTTCTTCAAGACAACTCATTGTTGTGCCAAGAATTAGACACCTACACTATTAATGATGAAAGCAACATAGAGCATGTCCTTAGCTCGTGTGGAAGATGAGAGAGAGAGAGAGAGAGAGAGAGAGAGAGAGAGGTAGGGAGAGAAAGAAACAGAAAATAGAGGAGGGGAATCAGGACTGTAAGTTCTCCGGAGCAGAGAGGATATGGGCGAGCTTCGTGAAAAGAAAAGACCCATTTTGGGCTGCAAACTAGTGGAGGGCGGGCTTCTAAAAGAATTCAATTGGGCGGGCTTCTCCAAACTGGTATTGGGCGGGCTTCTTGAAATTTTGGGCATCTCTTTCTCCTTTTGGCCTTGTTGACGTCATTGTCCCTCACCGCCTGGTGAGGGAAGTATGCATAGGAATACTCCTCTTCACTAAATGATGCACCGAAATAAGAAATGAATAGAGAAAACGGGATGATTGACCAAATGGGAACCCACTAACTAGTAGTCATACTAGATTGATTTAATATTGGTAACCATGGTAGGGCCCATCTAATGAGAAAATCATTAGACGGGATGTTAAAACCCACGAGTAATGTATTTTAATCAATATGGGTCCACCAAATGTTAATAATTATAATGTAATACATCCAATGGTGATTATAGCAGAGACCCCTGTCGAGTGTTAAACATCATTGAAGAATCCATTTATGAAAAATCAACGTGGGACCCATTTGATGTTAACAATCATATTAACCAAGCTAATTATAGTAATCACTAGGGGGCCATTAATATTGGCAATCATATTAGCTAATTATTGTAGGACCCACCTGATGTTAGTAATCAATAAAGTAACTAAGTAATTATGATAGGACTATGGGACCCACATAAAATTTATAAATACTAACAGGCCCATCTAAGATTGAGAGTCATAGTAGAATTCTTATAGAAACCATCAATATTAAAAAAATATAGTTGGCCACCATGGTAGGAGTTTCTCATAAATTTCCACTCTTGACCCATGTTTTGGTTAGTTTTCTTAACGAAAGATTATTTTATACAACATATATATACTTGAATATTAGAATATGAAGGTTTTTATAAGAAAGTGAGATATTGTAGGATACTTTCTAAGTTATCCAAACACCTAATTTTTAGGTGTATAGATTACATTCTAAAGTATGAGATAATATAGCAAAATCTTTAGAAATATTTGCTTTCCAAACACCCCCTAAGATAGAATAGCCCCGGGATAAATTTTCATTGCAAACTACCCGCATGTGGGAAAAATATTATCCTAGGTTATTCCTTGTGCATTGCCCATAATTTTTGTGCTTTCTTATTTTCCTAATCTGCTTATATAACCATTTTTTTATAAACTTCCCCCACTATTTAAAGACAATATTTTCAATGCCAGTTCCCAAAATCAACAGAAGTGTATAGTTGTTGACTTACAAAAAAAATTTTACAAGTAACTCCCCAAACATTAAATCCTTTGTAAAGCAAGAAATTGTGGTATTTGACTTCCAAAAAAATCAGTGTCATTAATGCAGAAGATAGGAATTTTAAGCCGAAAAGATTAGGAAAGTAAGCCAAAATCAAACTGACATTTACAACACCTAGGACATTCAGAATTGAAGCTAAATCAAGGTTCTAGTACTCCAAATCATTCAAAAAAAAGGCCAAAGGTTGTCTCCCATTGTCAGACCCCGACCCAGGTTTGAATATTTAATCATGTTTTAATCGCGATTAGTGAATAAGTGGGGTTTAGTGGCTAGATTAGGTTGTTTGATTAGCCTTTGACTTAAGTGTGACACGGGCCGGGCGCCCGTGGATTTATGTGTGAGATTGTTGAATTTATTCTTAATGCTTGTAAAATCCTCATTTAGGTGTATTTTGATGTATTTCATCTAGATCATCAACTTTCATGTTTTGGCCAACTTGATTTTGTGATCAGAAATCGCGTTTTTCGAGAAAAAGGGCAAAACAGACATTTCACACAAAACCTGTACCCAAATTTCGAAAATTCCAGAATTTGCCAAAAATATACTTTTTGGAAAGTAGAAATTTCGCCGATCATTTTTGTCTTCTTCGTCGTTTTCGTTCGGGGCCCGCAAGTACCGTTTCTAGGCTTGTGAAGTTCGGGGCCCACATTGACTTGCCTCTTAAGAAGGGACTCTTCCTTCTCCCTTCTTCATTCGATTCCAGCAATTTCCTTGGCTAGGGCTTTTTCTTCTTCCCCCTTCTCACTCTCTCTCATCTGGAACTCTCACTTGGTGAGGTTTGCTTAGAGGATTGATCTCCCCAATCTCTTCCTCCCTCTTCAAGCTTCCTAGGGATACCTTTCTTGAGGAGTTTGAGCTAGGAGAAGCCCTCCATTCAAGCTTTTCTTCTTTGTTAGGGTTCCTCAAGGTGAGCAATAGTTTTCCCAACCCAAGATCTTTGCTTTCCTCTCCATTTGGAGCATTTTAATCCTATTGCTAAGGTTTTCTTTGAGGGTTCACAAATGTTGATGTTTTAGGGTTTCTTGGGAAATTTTGGGGTTTTTGTAGATTTGGAGCTTGAAGCTCTAAGGAGTGGTTTAAGGGTGATTTTTGAGTTCATCTTGGCTTAAGGCAAGTATATTTCAACACTAATGTGATGTTTCCCTCATTTGGTTTTATTTCTTGATTTCTTTCCTTTTATGTTAATCTCTCTAGTTATGGTTTGTTTTGATTTAATGAACCATCTAAATGGTTGTCTTAAGTTATGTTAATGCTCTACTATGCATTGGAAGCTTACTCTATTTTGGGTTTCTTGCAAAGTTTGTTTCATGTGTACAAATGGGTATTCTAAGGGATGGAGAAGAAGTTTGATTTCATTTAAAAGTGTGGTGATTATGTTAATTAGATGGTTTAATGGCTTGTAGAGGATGAGAAGAGGCCCAAGATTGTTGTAGAAATTATGTATGGAAGGAGGAATTGAAATGATCAAAGAAAGAAGGAAGAAAAAACACAAAAAAATGGATTTCCTGCACTCGGGCTGGACTGGGCAGGCCCAGTCCGCTCGAGCGACCCAGTGGGTCGCTCGAGCGGACCAGGTTCTGTCTGGGTCCGCTCGAGCGACCCACTGGGCCGCTCGAGCGACCCAGCTACTGTCTGGGTCCGCTCGAGCGGACCTGGGTCCGCTCGAGCGAGCCCAGCTCAGTTTGGGCTCGGGTTTTGGGCCTGAATCAGGGTTCTTTTTAGGATAGTTTGATGGCCCAGTTAGAGAGTGTGATAAGCCCATTCCTTAGGTGTTCTTTGGGCCTGTTTTAAGGCCAATTCGTGGGCTGTTTTGAGTCTTATTGTTGGGCTGTGTATGACATGAATTGTGGGCTCTGTTAGGGACTGTTTGGGCTTGTTTCCCATGGACTGTTGGGCTTGAATAAGGCCAGCTGTGGGCCTGATTAAAAGGGATTTAAACCCACTTCTAATGAAGACTTATTCTATATAAATTCAAGCCCACTTCGGGCCTATGTCCAAGCTCAATTCAGCACTAAACCCTCTCCTATAAGTGAAGCCCATTCACCCCTTTCAAGCCTAGAATTCATGGAGAAATGTGTCTTGGACTAGGACTAATACCACTTAGGAAAACCCTTGAGTCTAAGTGTACATTTAATCCATTGTGATTGTCAACGATCTTCAGTGGCACCAAATGACTTTCTTTAATGACAATAAGGGGATTAAATGTATATTGAGACTACTCGCTTAGTCGACCGAACCATCCTTCATTCCTTTGTATAAAAAGACTTTTGTTTGGTTCTTTCTCCAATTCTTTCATGTTTTGAAATGGGTAACCCCCGTATTTTAGGAATGATGATGCTACTCACTTGTTTTGCGTGGCTTCGCCTATATGCATTTGTTTGGAGTAGTTTTCTATCAACTTTGGAAATGTATCTTATAAATGGAATTGCATTTCTTCGAGGTTTCGGATTTTCACTAAAATGGCACCACTAGGCTTAGGTCACCTTGTCGGACTGATCATCCGGCTTGGGGTCTTTATTTTGTTTGCCAGCTGCAGTTTGGATTTCGTTTGTACCGACCATGGCAACGGTAATTTCCCGTTCCCACGTTTAGTGGCTACGGTTCTGTTTGATAACGACTATGTCGTTCCGTCCCACGTTTAGTGGCTTCGGTTTGTTTGCTCCGGTTACTTCGGTAACAGGAGAATATAGCTTTATGTGGGTCGCCATTGTTTTTATGCATTGATATTCATCTCATGGCATTTATTTATGTTACTCATCATGATATTAGATTTGCAAACCATCGAGATGTTTATTCTATCTTTACTTCGACATTGATATTAACCGTGATTTCATCGTAGCTCTTTCTTATCATACTTTGTTTTACTTTCATCTTATTATTGTTGTAATTGCTTGCCAGACCGTCGTGTCTGACTCTCTTTTGTTTGGTGTCAGATGTCGAGCCCCTCGCGGTTGAGGCGCACTTCGAGGCGGAACCCATAGTTCCAGCGGAGGGCGAGTGGCAACCCGATGATGTCGTTTAGACGTCGGGTTGTCCTTGGAGCTGCGACCACATTTTGGGGATTTCATATTATACATTTTGGGTTTTTGTTATGGCCATTGTTGGCTTATATTCTTTTGGGGGAAAAGTTTGTAATTAATGCTTAACTTTACTTTTGTATCAACTCTAACTAACTTTGGCCCACAGTAAATGTTTCTCTTTTGATGCTAGTCTCGTGCGTCCTCAATTTATACATGTTTGTGAGACTTTTATGTTTGCTACAAAGCTTCCGCGTAATTTATTGTATGAAAGTGATCCTTATACATCACTATTTGATCGGATTCCGTGAATCCTTACCGCGGAAACCTGTGGGAAACTAGCGGGTGCGGGCGGAATTTTCCGGCCCGCCTCGCCGCGTCCCCGGATTAAGGCCTCGTTTAGCGGGACCTCGGTCCGGGGGCGTGACAGGCTTGGTATCAGAGCGAGAAATATTTGAGGCAATTAAAATTGGATTAGAAACATAAGGACGTGGCAAGGATTCGTTAGCATTACCGTTAGTTAGCATCGATTTGGGATTGGGAACGCTTGATTATTATATCTTATTGTACTAACAAGTTGTTTTGCAGCAATATGCCTCCGCGTCGACCTCCGGCAGGTGCGAACGCATCAGGTAGCAATCATGACAGCGAGATCGAAAACCCGGTAACGGGTCAACTCCAACAGCTCATGCAAATGTTAGTGGAACAACAGCAGCGAGCCAATGATAATCAAGCTCGATTTCAAGAACAAATGGCCAAGAAGGATGAGGAATTAACTCAAGTGCAAAGGCAACTGCTTGAAGTGTTGGGTAGAAGGCCAGAACCAGTAGCTAATGTGGAACCAGTGCAGCATAGGGACAGAGATCCTAATATCCTGTTTGAGAAGTTTAGAAAAAGGGGTCCTAAAGAGTTTACGGGTCAGGAAGAACCGTTGGCAGCGGATGATTGGTTGGCTCATACCGAGAACATCTTCGACATCTTTGTATGTACTGGCAGACAGCGGGTTCACTTGGCAGCGTCTATGTTTACTGGGTTGGCAGACATTTGGTGGAAGACTGTCAAGGAAGGCTATCAGAATATTGCAGATGGGATTGCTTGGGCTACTTTCAAGCAGCAGTTCAGTGAGAAATATGTCCCAGTACATATTAAGAAGCAGAAGGCAGCAGAGTTCCAGTTGCTTAAACAAGAGGATATGACTGTTTTGGAATATCTCACAAAGTTTGAGAAGTTATCTCGCTATGCTCCAGAGTTGGTGGACACCGAGGAGAAAAAGATTACTAAGTTTATGGATGGGCTCAACCCCATTATTTTGAGAGATGCATTGGGTGTGGTACCACCGACCACCTTTCAAGAGGCTATAAAGAGGGCCTACAGGTTTGAAGATATAAATAATCAGATTATCAAGGACAATCAGAGGAAGAGGCAGCAGTTTCAGAGTGGGCAGAAATCATACCAAGGTAAGAAGCAAAAGAAACCTCAGAATGCTCCAACTCAAGGCGGGTGTGAGCATTGTGGCAAGAATCATTCTTCGCAGCAGTGTTATCGCCTTTCAGGGGCGTGTTTCAAGTGTGGTAGCTCAGACCACCAAGTGAAGGATTGCCCGAACAATAGAAACCAGGGCAATAGGGCACCTCAGCAGCCGCCTAGGCAAGCCCCTCAGCAGAATCAGCAAGCAGTTCAGAACCCACCAAGGCAGCAGCAGAATCAACAGCCCCGTCAAGACAGCCTCAGAACCAGAATGCCCGTCAACAGCCTCAGAACCAGAATGCCCGTCCACAGCAGCAGAATAGGAATATGCAGCTTGCGAGACCAAATCAGAATCAGAATAGGCCGCGTCAGCAAGGCCGTCTCAATCATATCAATCAAGTGGATGCAGAAGCGGCAGGTGATGTTGTGGAAGGTAAACTTCTAATTTGTGATGTTGAAGCTAAAGTGTTGTTTGACCCGGGATCTACCCATTCTTTCTTATCCCTTGTGTTTGCTAAGAAGATTAGTGTTCCTGTTAGAGAGTTAGAGTTTGTCTTGACTGTTACTACTCCGGTAGGGAAGCAAGTGGTGTGTAGTACTTTTTATCCGGGTTGTCCAGTGAAGATAGGAGAAGTCGTTTTCCCTGCAGACCTTATTACTTTAGTGATGCATGACTTCGATGTCATTCTAGGCATGGATTGGCTAGCGGGTCATCATGCCTCCATGGATTGTTATAGCAAGACCATTGTGTTTAGGTTGGATGGGACGTCCTCCGGGGTGAAGTTTCAGGGAGAGAAAAGGATTTCCCCAGTTAGGTTTATTTCAGCTCTTTCGGCAGCTAAGTTGTTAAGGTCAGGTTGTGAGGGATTTATTGCTTTTGTTTCCAAGGACGAACAGTCCCTAGGGGTGGAGAATATCCCGATAGTGTGTGAGTTTCCCGATGTTTTTCCAGAAGAGATTCCAGGGTTACCACCCGTCAGAGAAGTTGAGTTCACAATAGAGTTGGTGCCAGGAACTGCTCCAATCTCCATTGCTCCTTATAGGATGGCTCCAGCGGAGTTAGGTGAATTGAAGTTGCAATTGCAAGAGTTGCTAGATAAAGGCTTTGTTAGGCCAAGTGTTTCCCCATGGGGAGCTCCAGTGCTTTTTGTCAAGAAGAAAGATGGAAGTTTGAGGATGTGTATAGACTATAGGAAGTTGAATCAAGTGACCATCAAGAATAAGTACCCTTTGCCTAGGATAGACGAGTTGTTTGATCAGTTGCAAGGTGCGAAGTTTTTCTCCAAAATAGATTTGAGGTCCGGATACCATCAGTTGAGGGTTAGAGAATCAGACATCCCGAAGACAGCTTTCCGAACTAGATATGGGCACTATGAGTTTTTGGTGATGCCCTTTGGACTGACGAATGCACCAGCGGTATTCATGGCTCTCATGAACAAGATTTTTGCACCCCACTTAGATCAGTTCACCGTTGTTTTCATTGATGATATTCTGGTGTATTCCAAGTCAAGAGAAGATCATGAGCAGCATTTGAGAACTTCTTTGCAGTTGTTAAGAGATAACCAGTTGTATGCGAAGCTTGGGAAGTGTGAGTTTTGGCTAGAGCAAGTCTCTTTTCTGGGTCATATTATTTCTGAAGAAGGGCTAGCAGTTGACCCATCAAAGATTGAGGCAGTTATCGATTGGGAGAGACCGAAAAATGTGACAGAGATTAGAAGCTTTCTGGGTTTGGCAGGTTACTATAGGAGATTTGTTCAAGGCTTTTCGTCTATCGCAGCACCGTTGACAAAGTTAACCCGGAAGAATGTGCCGTTTGTATGGTCAGAGAAGTGCGAGGCTAGTTTTGAAGAGTTGAAGAAGAGGTTAACTTCAGCGCCTGTTCTCACTTTACCTTCGGGGAGTGGTGGTTTCGTCATCTATACGGATGCTTCAGGAGTAGGACTCGGTTGTGTGTTGATGCAAAATGGAAATGTGATTGCATATGGCTCGAGGCAATTGAAGGAACATGAAAAGAAGTATGCAACGCACGATTTGGAGTTAGCAGCCATAGTTTTCGCGTTGAAGATGTGGAGACACTACTTGTACGGAGAAAGGTTTGAAGTTCATTCGGATCACCGTAGTCTTCAGTATTTATTCTCTCAGAAGGAATTGAATATGAGGCAGAGAAGGTGGATGGAGTATATCAAGGACTACGATTTTCCGATTATCTATCATCCGGGGAAGGTTAATGTAGTGGCAGATGCGTTGAGCAGGAAATCAGTTTGTTTGGCCAGTGTGCATGGATTTCACAATTTTCAGCAATTTGAGGATTTGGGAGTAGAGTTCGAACCTTTGAGAGAAGGAGTTGTGTTGGCGAATATGACAGTGTCCGAGCCAGTTTTTATTCAGAAAATTAAGGATAGTCAGATGCAAGATCCAGACTTGGTTAAAATTGTAGAGCATATCTCGGAAAGGCCAGATTTTCAGATGTTGGATGGAGTTTTGTACTTCCGTGGCAGACTTTGTGTTCCTAAAGTCGACAACTTGAAAGATGATATTATGGTAGAGGCTCACAATACGAGGTATTCAGTGCACCCAGGGAGTACGAAGATGTATCAAAATTTGAAGAGTCGTTTTTGGTGGAACAATATGAAAAGAGAGATAGCAGCCTTTGTGTCTAGGTGCATGACTTGTCAATTAGTGAAGGCAGAACATCAGAAACCACCTGGTCTTTTGCAACCGTTAGAGATCCCAGAGTGGAAGTGGGAGCACCTGACAATGGATTTTGTATCAGGTTTACCGAATACAAGCAAGGGGAACAATGCCATTTGGATCATAGTGGATCGGTTAACGAAGTCAGCGCACTTTATTCCTTTGAAGACCGGTAAGAAGATGCACATGTTGGCGTTAGCGCAGGCTTTTGTGAAAGAGATTGTTAGTCGTCATGGTCAGCCGGTTTCCATCACTTCAGATCGGGATAGCAGATTTGTTTTGAGGTTTTGGAAGACTTTGCATGAATCGATGGGGACGAAGCTTCAATTCAGTACAGCGTACCACCCGCAGACGGATGGTCAGTCGGAAAGGACTATTCAGACCCTCGAGGACATGCTTAGGGCTTGTGTCCTGGATTTCAAGAATCAGTGGGATGAGAATCTACCGCTTTGCGAATTTGCTTATAACAATAGTTACCATTCCAGCATAGGAATGGCCCCTTTTGAAGCGCTTTATGGCAGGAAGTGTAGAACCCCCGTATGTTGGGAAGAAGTCGGAGAACGCAGTTTTCATGGTCCATCGTTAGTTGAGGAAACAAGTGATAAAGTCAGAATTATCCATGAGAGATTGAAGATTGCGAGAAGCCGACAGAAGAGCTATGCCGATGTTCGAAGAAGGGATCTCCAATTCCAAGTTGGAGACAAGGTATTCTTGAAGGTATCTCCGGTTAGAGGGACATTGAGATTTGGGCAGAAGGGCAAATTGTCTAAGAGATTTATTGGACCGTATGAGATCTTGAGTCGGATCGGGGAAGTGGCGTACAGATTAGCTTTGCCTCCAGAACTGTCGGGTGTGCATAACGTGTTTCACGTGTCAATGCTAAGGAAGTATGTTTCAGACCCATCGCACGTGCTACAACATGAGCCGTTAGATGTCAGAGAGGATGCCACCTACATTGAAAAGCCGGCAGAGATCGTTGACACCAAAGAGCAAGAACTGAGGAATAGGACAATTCAGTGGGTAAAAATCCGTTGGGAGAATCATGGACCAGAAGAAGCTACTTGGGAGCTTCGTGAGCAAGTTCAAAAGAAGTATCCTCAGTTATTCCCAGAGGTTAGTGATCATTTGGAGGACCAAATGTGATTCTTAGGGGTGGAGGATGTCAGACCCCGACCCAGGTTTGAATATTTAATCATGTTTTAATCGCGATTAGTGAATAAGTGGGGTTTAGTGGACGATTAGCTTATTTTATTAAGCTAGATTAGGTTGTTTGATTAGCCTTTGACTTAAGTGTGACACGGGCCGGGCGCCCGTGGATTTATGTGTGAGATTGTTGAATTTATTCTTAATGCTTGTAAAATCCTCATTTAGGTGTATTTTGATGTATTTCATCTAGATCATCAACTTTCATGTTTTGGCCAACTTGATTTTGTGATCAGAAATCGCGTTTTTCGAGAAAAAGGGCAAAACAGACATTTCACACAAAAACCTGTACCCAAATTTCGAAAATTCCAGAATTTGCCAAAATATACTTTTTGGAAAGTAGAAATTTCGCCGATCATTTTTGTCTTCTTCGTCGTTTTCGTTCGGGGCCCGCAAAGTACCGTTTCTAGGCTTGTGAAGTTCGGGGCCCACATTGACTTGCCTCTTAAGAAGGGACTCTTCCTTCTCCCTTCTTCATTCGATTCCAGCAATTTCCTTGGCTAGGGCTTTTTCTTCTTCCCCCTTCTCACTCTCTCTCATCTGGAACTCTCACTTGGTGAGGTTTGCTTAGAGGATTGATCTCCCCAATCTCTTCCTCCCTCTTCAAGCTTCCTAGGGATACCTTTCTTGAGGAGTTTGAGCTAGGAGAAGCCCTCCATTCAAGCTTTTCTTCTTTGTTAGGGTTCCTCAAGGTGAGCAATAGTTTTCCCAACCCAAGATCTTTGCTTTCCTCTCCATTTGGAGCATTTTAATCCTATTTGCTAAGGTTTTCTTTGAGGGTTCACAAATGTTGATGTTTTAGGGTTTCTTGGGAAATTTTGGGGTTTTTGTAGATTTGGAGCTTGAAGCTCTAAGGAGTGGTTTAAGGGTGATTTTTGAGTTCATCTTGGCTTAAGGCAAGTATATTTCAACACTAATGTGATGTTTCCCTCATTTGGTTTTATTTCTTGATTTCTTTCCTTTTATGTTAATCTCTCTAGTTATGGTTTGTTTTGATTTAATGAACCATCTAAATGGTTGTCTTAAGTTATGTTAATGCTCTACTATGCATTGGAAGCTTACTCTATTTTGGGTTTCTTGCAAAGTTTGTTTCATGTGTACAAATGGGTATTCTAAGGGATGGAGAAGAAGTTTGATTTCATTTAAAAGTGTGGTGATTATGTTAATTAGATGGTTTAATGGCTTGTAGAGGATGAGAAGAGGCCCAAGATTGTTGTAGAAATTATGTATGGAAGGAGGAATTGAAATGATCAAAGAAAGAAGGAAGAAAAAAACACAAAAAAATGGATTTCCTGCACTCGGGCTGGACTGGGCAGGCCCAGTCCGCTCGAGCGACCCAGTGGGTCGCTCGAGCGGACCAGGTTCTGTCTGGGTCCGCTCGAGCGACCCACTGGGCCGCTCGAGCGACCCAGCTACTGTCTGGGTCCGCTCGAGCGGACCTGGGTCCGCTCGAGCGAGCCCAGCTCAGTTTGGGCTCGGGTTTTGGGCCTGAATCAGGGTTCTTTTTAGGATAGTTTGATGGCCCAGTTAGAGAGTGTGATAAGCCCATTCCTTAGGTGTTCTTTGGGCCTGTTTTAAGGCCAATTCTTGGGCTGCCTTTGGGTCTTATTGTTGGGCTGTGTATGACATGAATTGTGGGCTCTGTTAGGGACTGTTTGGGCTTGTTTCCCATGGACTGTTGGGCTTGAATAAGGCCAGCTGTGGGCCTGATTAAAAAGGGATTTAAACCCACTTCTAATGAAGACTTATTCTATATAAACTCAAGCCCACTTCGGGCCTATGTCCAAGCTCAATTCAGCACTAAACCCTCTCCTATAAGTGAAGCCCATTCACCCCTTTCAAGCCTAGAATTCATGGAGAAATGTGTCTTGGACTAGGACTAATACCACTTAGGAAAACCCTTGAGTCTAAGTGTACATTTAATCCATTGTGATTGTCAACGATCTTCAGTGGCACCAAATGACTTTCTTTAATGACAATAAGGGGATTAAATGTATATTGAGACTACTCGCTTAGTCGACCGAACCATCCTTCATTCCTTTGTATAAAAAGACTTTTGTTTGGTTCTTTCTCCAATTCTTTCATGTTTTGAAATGGGTAACCCCCGTATTTTAGGAATGATGATGCTACTCACTTGTTTTGCGTGGCTTCGCCTATATGCATTTGTTTGGAGTAGTTTTCTATCAACTTTGGAAATGTATCTTATAAATGGAATTGCATTTCTTCGAGGTTTCGGATTTTCACTAAAATGGCACCACTAGGCTTAGGTCACCTTGTCGGACTGATCATCCGGCTTGGGGTCTTTATTTTGTTTGCCAGCTGCAGTTTGGATTTCGTTTGTACCGACCATGGCAACGGTAATTTCCCGTTCCCACGTTTAGTGGCTACGGTTCTGTTTGATAACGACTATGTCGTTCCGTCCCACGTTTAGTGGCTTCGGTTTGTTTGCTCCGGTTACTTCGGTAACAGGAGAATATAGCTTTATGTGGGTCGCCATTGTTTTTATGCATTGATATTCATCTCATGGCATTTATTTATGTTACTCATCATGATATTAGATTTGCAAACCATCGAGATGTTTATTCTATCTTTACTTCGACATTGATATTAACCGTGATTTCATCGTAGCTCTTTCTTATCATACTTTGTTTTACTTTCATCTTATTATTGTTGTAATTGCTTGCCAGACCGTCGTGTCTGACTCTCTTTTGTTTGGTGTCAGATGTCGAGCCCCTCGCGGTTGAGGCGCACTTCGAGGCGGAACCCATAGTTCCAGCGGAGGGCGAGTGGCAACCCGATGATGTCGTTTAGACGTCGGGTTGTCTTGGAGCTGCGACCACATTTTGGGGATTTCATATTATACATTTTGGGTTTTTGTTATGGCCATTGTTGGCTTATATTCTTTTGGGGGAAAAGTTTGTAATTAATGCTTAACTTTACTTTTGTATCAACTCTAACTAACTTTGGCCCACAGTAAATGTTTCTCTTTGATGCTAGTCTCGTGCGTCCTCAATTTATACATGTTTGTGAGACTTTTATGTTTGCTACAAAGCTTCCGCGTAATTCATTGTATGAAAGTGATCCTTATACATCACTATTTGATCGGATTCCGTGAATCCTTACCGCGGAAACCTGTGGGAAACTAGCGGGTGCGGGCGGAATTTTCCGGCCCGCCTCGCCGCGTCCCCGGATTAAGGCCTCGTTTAGCGGGACCTCGGTCCGGGGGCGTGACACCCATGTTTAAATACAAAATTGTAAACTTGCAAGACCATCAGAGATATAGAACAATACAAAAAAAAAAAAAAAAAGTGAAAAGCCTAAGATCAATGTCACTATCTGATTAGCATGATGTGATCAAATAGTGGGTCTACAGTCAACCTTTGGTAAACTTTTTGAAAGTCCAAGGGATCCTAACCCTAGGGGGGGGGGTGTGAATAGGGTGGTTTACACTTAATAACTAATTAAGACCAATTTTAACTTCTTTAAAATAAACTAGTCACATGTGATGATTAACATACAAAATGCGGAAGCTTAAACAAAACAATCACCGCAACACAAAGATTTACAGTGGTTCGGCCTCAATGGCTACATCCACTACCGGTTTGTGACTCAACACCCCACCGGATTTCCACTAATATGCTTTCAAAAGGCTAAGCAATAACCTCTATAATATGCTTTCTAAGGATAAGCAATAACCTTACAATGTTGTTTTTCTAGGCTAAACAACAACCCATACACAATGCTTTTAATTGGCTAAGCAATAACCTTATATGAAAGATTTCTCTAAAGAAAGTGTTTACACAAAACACTCTAAGAGATTACAATTTAAGCTCAAATAAAATGCCTCTAAGTAGGCGGATATGAAATTGATAATCTAACTCACACAACACTATGAATGCAAAGATGAATGCTCATGAAGTGTGTGTGTGTGTGAAAACTTCAATCAAGTTAAAAATAAAAGCTCAATCAATATTTGCTTAATGCATTTAAAAGTTTAAAGCACAAAAAAGATTTAATTGAAGTTTAATATTGTTTTCAAAAATGTTTAACTAATGATCAAATGAATGAAAACAACAAATATGATTCAACCAAGGAAATCAAAACATGTTATGTAAGAAATCAAAGGTTTTAGCAAAACATAATTTATAAAGTTTTAATACAAAACTTGGTTTGAATCAAGGGTGAAGAATCCAATAACTAAAATCAAAGATTAAGAGAAGAATGGATTCAACACATCATAGTTAATATGCTTAAAATCATTTACCAATAATTTAGACAAGCATAAAAATATATGATTAATAAAGGCAAAGCTTACTTGGTGGTTTAACTTCATTAATCCAAACTTTAGCTTTTCCTAATGACCCATTAGCCTTCCTTAGCTCTTCCCCTTTCTTTGGCCTCAAAGCTATTTAAGAATGGCTTAAAAATCATCAACTTTGGCCAAAGGGATGAGCTTGCTTTTATAGAAAAAAGCTGCCAACGGCTACCTGTCGGTCGACCGATAGAAAAATCGACACCTCAACGGTCATGTTTTCAAAAGTTTTCTAACCGTTATACATCTATCGGTTAAGCGACATGAACCGACACCTGAACCGACGAAGGGACCAACAGAGAAAATCTAAAATTTGTAGCTCTCTGGAAATGGAACCGACAGAGGCTCTCGGTTGGCCTGGGTTCATCTGTCTGTTGACCGACACCTTGACGTCGGTTGATCGACAGCCTGATACAAAAAATCTCAACTTTACAAATTTTAAAGTATTTTCTTGAGGGGATTTTTGAGCCATTAAACCAAGCATGGAAACATGATTTAAACTCATTTAAGTGCATTTAAAATCATGAAACATAAAAAGCCAAATATAATTTGAAACTTTGAAACATGGTCTAGCTTGATTTATGAAAAGCTCTTTTCAAAAACAAATGCATCCAAGATTTAAATCCAAAACATGCACAACCTATAAGATTTGCAATATTTACAACAATGCATGTATAAATCTAGATTTCAAGATTTTTAACGCAATGCATGTGTGAAAATTCATGAGATGCTAAAATAATAATGCATCCATCAAATTGCAATGCACAAAATCTCTAACAATCTCCCCCTTTGCAATTTGATGGAAAACCTTCAATATGTTGGCAAACATTGCTCAACACTAAATTTTCACACAGTCTTCAGCTCCTCCTCAGCTGGACAATCCTTGAAATCTTCTTGGATGCTTCTTCACTTTAGCTTGGGCTTTAGCTTCATTCTTCTTGATGCTTGGAGCTTGATCAATCTTCAAGCTTTCTCTTCATCTTCCTTTCTTTAGACCAAGCATCTTCTTTAGCTCCCAAGCTTTTTGCTTTCTTCATTTCATTTCTCCCCCTTTGACCACGCACTCTCTTTTTAGCAAGATGTGCACTTTCTCCCCCTTAATTCTTTCTCCCCTTTTGCCATTGAACTTGAGAACTTCTCCCCCTTAATATTATTCTCCCCCTTTGCCATTAAATTGCAAAGTACCAAATGAAGAGGGGTCTGAATTTCTTCAAGATGTACCTACACACATGAAACAAGAAAGATACCTTTTAGTAGCACCTGTTAACATAGGAAATCGAAAATGAAATATATAACAGGGCATCATCCATGGGTATAAAGCTAAACGGGTATAAAGCCAATATAAGGGTAAATTTGATCAACTCTAATGCTTCCTTAGAAGGTTTACTCCCCCTCAATCCATACTCTTCTTTTGTCATACTTTTGAGGTTGACAAGGATTTAACTAATAGGTGCAAGAAGAAGATGATTTACCAATTGAGGGTTAACTTCAAGAGAAGAATTAGATACCAATTGATAATGATAATTGACTATAAAGTTCAAATTGATCAAATTACTAATATAAAGATACCAATTGATGGATAAGCTATTGGATAATTGAAGAGCAAGGTCAAAAGGAGATAAACTATCATGGATATCAATTGAAATAAATAAAAATATCAATTGAGATTCAAGGATAAAACTATTAACTCAATCACTCTAAAATGGAGTTAAGGAATACACCTATTAGGGTTCATCCAAATTAGAGCTATCCATGATGAGATGGGGTTAACTCAAACATAGCATCAAACAATTTAACTATGAAAATCATAAGCTATGTAAAGTTTTGAATTCATTTCATACAATCATTAGATATAACTATCATGCACAATATGAATGAAATGAAGTTCAATCATGAAGCCAAACCTCACCATTAACCAACCAAAATTATGAAAACATAAACATGGTGGTCAAGAGATTTACTTATATGAGCATGAGAGGTGGCAATCATGAAGATTATGATGCTAATGGAATGTGACATGGAACAAAAGACATATGACTAACAAGATCAATCCAATGTACACAAGGTCTATCACAAACTCAAGATATGATACCAATTGGATATACATACTAATTGAAAATGTTACCAATTGATTACCAATTGAATAGGAAACATGATTAAGAGCAAGCATGTGAAAAACACAAAATTCCAACAAGCATCATAAATGAATATTCATCACTTTTAATGATATAACTAATGAACATAGTGATGAACATGAAAAATTGCATTTTGAAAATATATGACTAGGTAGAACATGCAATTTTAAAATTGTCAAAATCATATGAATTCAACATCTAAGAAATCCATCAAACAATAGATATAACAAAGAAATACAAAGAATGGATTTCAAAGAGGTTCATATGATTAAGCACACTACTATGAAGTTGAAACATGTACAAAGAATGATACCTGTCGCGACCCCAGACCGGGTCATGAGCCTAATCCGGGATCCGATGAGTGATGATGCCGCGCCACGTGCATATCTTTTGTAATATCCTGAGTACTTGGGCCTAGAATGAGTTTGGCCCAGGTAGTATTTTAATTATAGATTGGCCCAAGATATAATGTTAGTAGAACCCAAGTTATAATGGAAATAGAGTCCATGCATCTTTGAAACTTAACAAGTATCCCACGTGAGTGAAATTGGGAAAGAAGGGAGTTGTAACACAACTCTAAGAAGGAAGTTTGAAAGGAATAGGGAGTTTCTATATTTCCTCTATATAAAGAAACCAACGACCATAGTTGTATTATAATCATTCTCATTGGAGAGATTCTCTGAGAGCAAACCATTGTGGTTTTCGATTTAGGAGAAGGAGAAGAAGGCGGCTGTTGATGTCAAGCTCGCATTCAAAGAAGACAATTGTGTATCAGAGGTGAGTGGATCTTCCTAAATACCTTGATGTTTTAATTAGAAGATTGATATGGGTACATTGAAATTCTGTAGTACAGTAATGGTTCCTGTATCTATGGGTTATACTCGAACTCTTGATCTTGGGTCTGATATCATCTCGATTGTGAAGAGTTTAATGCTAGAAATTTGATATCTCCTGTTTCTCCTTGAATAGTAGAATTTTGTGTAATATACAGAACCAGAGGTTTGTCGACAATGATACAGAGGAGTAGTGGGACCCATCTATTGATATGATTAGTGATCAAGACCCCACATCTGTGAAAGGAGTGGTGGTCGACCACTGTGTAGATGAGCATCTAAGATTTGAATCAGTAGAACCCACTAATCAATGTGATCCAAAGACTTCAGGCGTGAATTGAATACAAATCAGCAGATTGTCGTTTCTGACTTGTGGACCCCACGTTGTGATTGGATGATGGATCAAGACCACACATCTGTTCAAGGATATCTAGTCGACCAAGGTGTAGTTGGCTGATCATGGAATTGGATGGTGGGACCCACTGTACAGTGAAATCCATATGTTGTAGGCGTGAATTGCTGTATACTGTAGTTTGATGTTGTGTGCCCCAGCGAATGGTTCTATGATGAAGCAAATTCATCAGAATGATGTATTAGTCTTGGGCGACACCTACCTAGATGGCTGATCTTGATTACATCTGGTGGGACCCACTGGATTATACATCAAGAAATTTCTGGCGTGAATCAATTACTGTATAGGTCTCTATATGAATAAAACATGGCCGGATGGAATATGTAAGTGGGGTTAGCCCTAGACTTGGTGGGTAATGACCATATAACCCTTGCATCCAGACTACTTAAGTTTTAATGATCAATTAACTGAGTTTAACCATATGGATATGCGATTAATTATGTAGACTGTGATCAATTACATGATTATGATTAATTATGTAGATTGTGAATAATTACATGATTATGATTAATTATGTAGATCGTGATTAATTATACGGACAGTAATTAATTAATGTTGAATATGGGATACCCTATACCAATCAATGACAATTAATGCTTAGATGGGGGTAATGATCAATCTGAATGGTGTTAGGGTTGGACCCACGTTGCTATACATGAGTATTTATTTCTATTAATTGCTGTTTATGTTTTCAGTCAATATATAATTATGAGATGCAATGTATTTGGGTTTCATATGTTGGACTGGTGTCCGGATGATGGATGGCTTCGGGCCATGATGGCCGGTTATAGCGGCGGGTCCTTAATGGACGTGATGAGCCAATTTGATGGCTGGTCCTTAGTGGACGTGTCTAATGAGACAGGGTCATGGTGACCGGTATACATGTATACGATAAGGCCTTTGAGGCGTGGTGTTGTGCATGGGCACGGATTGTGTATGAAAGAATCTAAATAATACTTGATTATTGATTTAGACTTGTTAAATCATGTGATGTTATATTTATATGATTTGTGTAATTTAGGAATATTCATTCACCAGTAATACTGATGTTGCTTTTACCCCCTTCAGGTAATCAAGCTGCGGGCGGGATAGAGCGGAACGATGATCAGCACGTGAATTTCAATATGCGTGGCTGACAAGAGTGCACGACAAAAGATATTGTAGTAGATAAAGGTTTAGGAATATTATTTGATGTTTTAGCACATTATTGATGCAGACCGAACATAGAATAGTTTGAGTAACTATTTGATTAAATGAAAGTATTATTTGATTCTAAATGCCAAATGCTTATGTGAATTATTTGACTAATATCTGGTAAATCTTATCCAAGTTATCACGATCCAGAGATCTGACAGGGCCCCAGGATTTGGGTCGTGACAAAGTGGTATCAGAGCATAAGGTTTTGGGCAATTAAAAGAATTAGCAACCCATAGGCAGCGTGGTGAGGACGATGGGGTGTCAACAGTAGAAACTTAAGAAAGATATGTTGCTATTAATCCTTTAGCTTACAATTTATCTCTTTTGCAGAAAAAATAAGAAGATGGCTAATGTTGAGGAAAATGAGAATGAAAACAATATCCAGCCGAACAATGGAGGTATGGAAATGCCGGAATACGCCCGGCAGATGTTTGAAAGCTTTTTGAAAGCATATACGCAGGTTCAAGAACAGATTTCCGCTCTTCACCAACTCCAAAGTGAGAATGGCGAGGGAAATAGCAATAACAAGGGTGGATCAGGAGAAGGTAGCAATAACGGAGGCAGAAATCGTGAGAAGGATACTCTATACAAGAGGTTCAACGAATTTCGCCCAAAGAGTTTTGAGGAGACCACTAACCCATGGGATGCGAATAAATGGGCAGAACATATGGAAGGCATCTTCGAGGTCATGGGGTGTACTGAACAACAGAAAGCCATATTAGCCGCTTTCAAACTAGAAGGCGATGCGAAGGAGTGGTGGAAAGCAATTAAGAGGTCCTTTAATGGGCAAGAAGCAGAGATCACCTGGACCTTCTTCAAGCGCGAATTTATAAAGAAGTTTATACCGGATCACATTCGGGCGCAGAAGAAGAGGGAGTTTGAAACATTGGTGCAAGGCAACCTTACTGTAGCCAAGTACGCTATCAAGTTCACCGAACTGTCTCACTTCGCAGAAACATTAGTGGCTACAGAACAGGAAAAGATGGAGCGATTTGTTAATGGCCTGCGATCGGACATTAAGAAAGATGTGAAGCTGCACGAGCCGAAGACTTATGCAGAGGCTCTAAAGAAAGCCTTCGTGTCTGAAGAAGCAATCGAAGATATAAAGAGGGAAACCCAACTGGTAACAACGGAGGGCAAGTCAGATAATTCTAAACACCAGTTTCCCAACAAGAAACAGAAAACTGGGGCTAAACCAGTTTGCAATCATTGTGAAGGATTCCATGAAACAAGCCAATGTCGAAAGAAATCGGGAGTGTGTTTCGGCTGTGGAAAGGGAGGTCACAAAGTAAAGGATTGTCCGGAGGCTAGGGAAAGAAACCAAAACAAAAGAAAGGGTGGATGTTTCGGCTGTGGGCAGGAAGGACACCAGGTAAAGGACTGTCCTAAGAGGCAAGGAAGGAATCAGAACCAGACACAAGGACAACCCTTTAGACAGAATCAGCAGGATCGTCAACAGGAGCGTCCACAGAACCAACGCCCCTACCACCAGAATCAAACCTACCAGTACCGAGGAAACCAGCAGAACCCACCTCAAGGACAATATTACAATCAAGGCAGGAATAATCAAGGGGGGAACCAAGCTGGGCAGCAGCAGAATGGGAGAGTCTTTGCTCTGACCCATCAGGATGCGGAAACGGCCAATAATGTTGTTGAGGGTATGGTTTTAATTTCCAGTCATGAAGCTAGTACCTTATTCGATTCTGGTTCTACGCATTCTTTTGTTTCTCATGTTTTTGCTGCTAAGATAGGAAATTCCCCCTCAACATTGACTCATGCACTGGTAGTGTCAACACCCACGGGTGAACACATTCGTACTAGTACCATATTTTATGATTGTATGCTAGAAATTGCACAAGTGCAGATGCCGGCAGACCTGGTAGTATTGCATATGAATGACTTTGATGTCATTTTGGGAATGGATTGGCTTGCTAGGTATCGAGCCATTTTAGATTGTTTTAATAAAGTAGTTCGGTTTAACCTGGGGGATTTACTCAGGTCAGTTTGGTGGGAAAGAGGAGACCTGTTAGGTCGATAGTCATCTCAGCCATCAAAGCCGTTGAGCTATTGAGGAGTGGGTGCAAAGGCTTCATAGCCTTTATCACTGAAGATAAACAGAAGCCCCGATTAGAAGATATCCCTGTTGTTAGGGAATTTCCGGAAGTATTTTTGGATGATTTGCCTGGATTACCCCCAATTCGAGAGGTCGATTTTACTATTGAGTTAATGCCGGGAACAGCCCCGATTTCTAAGGCACCTTATCGAATGGCTCCTGCGGAACTGAAGGAACTCAAGGATCAATTAGAGGAGTTATTGGACAAAGGATTCATCCGACCTAGCATATCTCCTTGGGGAGCACCGGTGTTGTTTGTGAAGAAAAAGGATGGCACTTTGAGAATGTGTATTGATTATAGACAGTTAAATCAGGTGACTATCAAGAACAAGTACCCTCTACCTCGCATTGATGAGTTGTTTGATCAACTACAAGGTGCGAAATACTTTTCCAAGATTGATCTCCGATCCGGCTACCATCAGCTAAGGGTGAGGGAGGAAGATATTTCCAAAACGGCATTTCGAACGCGATATGGTCACTACGAATTTTTAGTCATGCCTTTCGGTTTAACCAATGCCCCAGCCGCATTCATGGCAATGATGAACCAAGTTTTCCAACCCTATTTGGATAAGTTTGTGGTGGTATTTATTGATGATATTTTGATTTACTCTAGGGAATGGCACGAACATGAAGAACATTTGCGTATCTCCTTACAGCTGTTGAGGGACAACCAGTTGTACGCCAAGCTAAGTAAGTGTGATTTTTGGCTCACACAAGTCACCTTTTTGGGCCACATTATTTCAGGAGAAGGACTATCAGTAGATCCTACTAAAATTGAAGCAGTTACGAATTGGTAGCAACCTGCAAATGTGTCCGAAGTTCGAAGTTTCTTAGGCTTGGCAGGCTATTATCGACGGTTCGTGCAAGGATTTTCTACAATTGCTGGGCCACTTACCAGACTCACAAGAAAGGATGTCCCGTTCATTTGGAATGAGAACTGCGAGGATAGCTTCCGAACTTTGAAAGGTAAGCTCACATCGGCACCAATACTTACCCTCCCCGCTGGGAGTGGAGGATTTGTGATTTACTGTGATGCGTCGTTGCAGGGACTAGGGTGTGTTCTCATGCAGCATGGAAAGGTGATTGCGTATGCTTCCAGACAGCTTTAAAGTCCATGAACAAAATTATGCTACGCATGACCTTGAGTTAGCAGCTGTGGTTTTTGCATTAAAAATTTGGAGGCACTATCTTTACGGAGAAGAATTTGAAGTGTATACCGATCATAAGAGCCTCAAGTACATGTTTTCTCAAAAGGAGTTAAACTTGAGACAACGGAGATGGATGGAATTTCTCAAGGATTATGATTTTTCAATCTTTTATCATCCAGGAAAGGCGAATGTTGTAGCTGATGCCTTGAGCAGAAAATCGGTACAGATGGCTTGTTTGACATTGGAATGGAGATTGCTTGAAGAGATCAAGGATTTGGATGTTAACTTATGGTCTATTGACAACAAAATATTATTGGGAAGCTTCAAGGTTCAACCCGAATTAATACAAAGAATAAAGGACCACCAGAGGGACGATAAAGCATTGACAGATATCTTTGACAAGATGGATAATAAACCAGACTTCTCTATTGTTAATGGTGTGTTGTATTTCCGAGGCAGACTCTGTGTACCACATGTTCGAGAAATCAAAGATGAAATTTTGAAAGAAGCCCATCATACAAGATATACCATCCATCCAGGGAGTACTAAGATGTATCAGAATTTAAAAATCAGATTTTGGTGGGTTGGAATGAAAAATGATGTCACTGAATTTGTCGGCCGTTGTTTTACTTGTCAACAAGTGAAGGCTGATCATAGAAAGCCGGGGGGATTACTGCAGCCGTTGCCAATACCCGAATGGAAATGGGAACATATCACTATGGATTTTATTTCCGGATTTCCTAGAACTGCAAGGCATAATGAAATAATTTGGGTCATCGTGGATCGATTGACTAAATCGGCACACTTTTTACCACTCAAAGGAAAAACCACGATGGAACAACTGGCCAAAACCTATGTTCGGGAAATTGTACGATTACATGGTGTTCCAGCATCAATCGTCTCCGACAGAGATACTAGGTTTGTTTCACAATTTTGGAAAAGCTTACAAAAGGCTATGGGTACTAAATTGCATTTTAGCACTGCATATCACCCCCAGACAGACGGGCAGACGGAAAGAACAAATCAAACGCTGGAAGACATGCTTCGAGCTTGTGCCATAGATTTCACAGACAGTTGGGATGAGCAGTTACCATTAGCAGAGTTTGCTTATAACAATAGTTATCATTCGAGTATTCAGATGGCTCCTTTCGAGGCTTTGTATGGTAGGAGTTGTCGTTCTCCGATTTGTTGGGAAGAAGTGGGCGATCGGCGAATTTTAGGTCCTGAATGGGTACAAACTTCTACTGAGAACATTAAGAAAATTCGGGATCGGTTAAAGACTGCTCAGAGTCGCCAGAAGAGTTATGCTGACAAACGCCGCCGAGAATTGGAATTTATGATTGGTGACTCCGTATTCCTCAAAGTCTCTCCAACTAAGGGAGTGATGCGATTCGGCAAGAAAGGAAAGCTCAGCCCGCGATACATCGGACCATTCAAGATTACAGGACGTGTGAGCGATGGGAATGCTTACGAACTGGACCTTCCATCACAGTTAGCTGGTGTTCACAAAGTGTTTCATGTGTCAATGTTGAAGAAATATGAGCCGGACCCATCTCATGTACTTGATCTTGTGACAATGGAATTACAACCCAATTTATCATATGAAGAGAGACCTGTTGCAATCTTAGACACCAAGGACATGGTGTTACGGCGACGAACAGTTCGACTCGTTAAGGTGTTATGGACACATCATGATCCAAAGGAGGCCACCTGGGAGCTCGAGGACGACGTTCGGAGCAAGTATCCGCATCTTTTTGTCACAGGTATGTTCTTAATTTGGAGGACCAAATTTCCCAAGGAGGGAAGTATGTAATATCCTGAGTACTTGGGCCTAGAATGAGTTTGGCCCAGGTAGTATTTTAATTATAGATTGGCCCAAGATATAATGTTAGTAGAACCCAAGTTATAATGGAAATAGAGTCCATGCATCTTTGAAACTTAACAAGTATCCCACGTGAGTGAAATTGGGAAAGAAGGGAGTTGTAACACAACTCTAAGAAGGAAGTTTGAAAGGAATAGGGAGTTTCTATATTTCCTCTATATAAAGAAACCAACGACCATAGTTGTATTATAATCATTCTCATTGGAGAGATTCTCTGAGAGCAAACCATTGTGGTTTTCGATTTAGGAGAAGGAGAAGAAGGCGGCTGTTGATGTCAAGCTCGCATTCAAAGAAGACAATTGTGTATCAGAGGTGAGTGGATCTTCCTAAATACCTTGATGTTTTAATTAGAAGATTGATATGGGTACATTGAAATTCTGTAGTACAGTAATGGTTCCTGTATCTATGGGTTATACTCGAACTCTTGATCTTGGGTCTGATATCATCTCGATTGTGAAGAGTTTAATGCTAGAAATTTGATATCTCCTGTTTCTCCTTGAATAGTAGAATTTTGTGTAATATACAGAACCAGAGGTTTGTCGACAATGATACAGAGGAGTAGTGGGACCCATCTATTGATATGATTAGTGATCAAGACCCCACATCTGTGAAAGGAGTGGTGGTCGACCACTGTGTAGATGAGCATCTAAGATTTGAATCAGTAGAACCCACTAATCAATGTGATCCAAAGACTTCAGGCGTGAATTGAATACAAATCAGCAGATTGTCGTTTCTGACTTGTGGACCCCACGTTGTGATTGGATGATGGATCAAGACCACACATCTGTTCAAGGATATCTAGTCGACCAAGGTGTAGTTGGCTGATCATGGAATTGGATGGTGGGACCCACTGTACAGTGAAATCCATATGTTGTAGGCGTGAATTGCTGTATACTGTAGTTTGATGTTGTGTGCCCCAGCGAATGGTTCTATGATGAAGCAAATTCATCAGAATGATGTATTAGTCTTGGGCGACACCTACCTAGATGGCTGATCTTGATTACATCTGGTGGGACCCACTGGATTATACATCAAGAAATTTCTGGCGTGAATCAATTACTGTATAGGTCTCTATATGAATAAAACATGGCCGGATGGAATATGTAAGTGGGGTTAGCCCTAGACTTGGTGGGTAATGACCATATAACCCTTGCATCCAGACTACTTAAGTTTTTAATGATCAATTAACTGAGTTTAACCATATGGATATGCGATTAATTATGTAGACTGTGATCAATTACATGATTATGATTAATTATGTAGATTGTGAATAATTACATGATTATGATTAATTATGTAGATCGTGATTAATTATACGGACAGTAATTAATTAATGTTGAATATGGGATACCCTATACCAATCAATGACAATTAATGCTTAGATGGGGGTAATGATCAATCTGAATGGTGTTAGGGTTGGACCCACGTTGCTATACATGAGTATTTATTTCTATTAATTGCTGTTTATGTTTTCAGTCAATATATAATTATGAGATGCAATGTATTTGGGTTTCATATGTTGGACTGGTGTCCGGATGATGGATGGCTTCGGGCCATGATGGCCGGTATAGCGGCGGGTCCTTAATGGACGTGATGAGCCAATTTGATGGCTGGTCCTTAGTGGACGTGTCTAATGAGACAGGGTCATGGTGACCGGTATACATGTATACGATAAGGCCTTTGAGGCGTGGTGTTGTGCATGGGCACGGATTGTGTATGAAAGAATCTAAATAATACTTGATTATTGATTTAGACTTGTTAAATCATGTGATGTTATATTTATATGATTTGTGTAATTTAGGAATATTCATTCACCAGTAATACTGATGTTGCTTTTACCCCCTTCAGGTAATCAAGCTGCGGGCGGGATAGAGCGGAACGATGATCAGCACGTGAATTTCAATATGCGTGGCTGACAAGAGTGCACGACAAAAGATATTGTAGTAGATAAAAGGTTTAGGAATATTATTTGATGTTTTAGCACATTATTGATGCAGACCGAACATAGAATAGTTTGAGTAACTATTTGATTAAATGAAAGTATTATTTGATTCTAAATGCCAAATGCTTATGTGAATTATTTGACTAATATCTGGTAAATCTTATCCAAGTTATCACGATCCAGAGATCTGACAGGGCCCCAGGATTTGGGTCGTGACATCTTTAGGCAATCCGCACACGGAATTAAGTAAACATTTATCTGTGCGCGTGATTTCCCACAGGGTTCCGCGGTGAGGATTACACATCCCATTCATTTACATATAAACATATCAGATACATATTTGATATTGCGAAAGCGTGTAGCAAGCCATAGTAGTACTATTCCATTCCATAGATAAGACTGATTTATAATTGATATGACAAATATTAGAATGAGCAATAATCATTAGCATACTTCCCAAAAGTAAAGTTAGATGTTTATACAAAAGATCAGTTAATTAGTTGCCCCAAAATAATGGTCAACAAAGACCAATACATGACAAAAGAATAAACCCAAAAGATGTTGAATAACAACTCCCAAAACATGACGCATCTCTAAGCTTGACCGAATGTCTACATGACATCGCCAGCTTGCCACTCAATTACTCACTGCGGTTCATCAACCGCCTCTTCGGGCTCCTCCTCAATGGCAATAAGTTCAGGACCTGAGTACCAAAATAAATGGATCAGACACACGGTCTGGCAGGTGGGTGAAAAGCTATGAGAATAAAACAAAACAATGATACCTTGCAAGAGTGTAGAAAACCTGTGTATAAATAATGAATTTCATAAAAGATAATGCATCATTTATTAAATAATGGCATGAGCGATATAAAGCAATAAAGGTACCAAGACTAAGGAACTGTCAAGATGGCAACCACACAAAGCTAAATCCTCTCTCACAAAAGTGATGAAAGCACATCGGGACGTTGACATCAGTCACACAAGGTGAGGAGAGTCAACGATTAAATATAAGTACATATAGTACTATACGGGACCAAGGTAGCGAACCGGGTATATCGGGGAGAGGCGGGACCCATGCTGCAGCTGGTATAACAGAAGGGGGATCTCCAAATCGGGGGATCAAACCGATGAGGTTATCCAAGCTTAGTAGTGCCAACTCATAGGTCACATGCGAAAAATCAAAACAATGGAATACATATAACGGAACAGGGAGCCCATGGCACAAAACACAATGGCATCGGGACAAGCCTAAACGGATTAGCAATATGCCAAAACAATACCTTCGGGACAAGTCCATATCATAGGATATGATGGTTCAAAAGCACAAATAGAATTCGGGTCAAGATAAACATGGATGGATTTCCAACATTCTCATGGCTAAGTGTTGAAGGTCCAAGATTTGAATCAATGTAGATAGGGTCTCGTTTGTCAATTTAGTATTTATTTGGTACTCCATAAGAATTAGAGACAACCCGGGACCTTACGCACATTGATAAGTCTACAAGACCTTTAATAAGATTAGGGTGATGAGGATTTTTCTACAGTATAGTCCCATATGTTTCTCCAAAAGAAACCAGGAAGAAATTGACCGTCGGTTAGCTCCTCGGCTGATGTCGGTCAGCCAACAGGGCTATGTCGGTCAGTCGCCAGGGTTCTGTCGGTCAGCCGATGCTACAGTATTAGAATTTGTGGAAAAATGCAGCTCTCTGAAAATGGAGCCGAGAGTCTGTCGGTTGGCTGTCGGTCAACCGACATGGGGATGTCGGTCAGCCGACAGCTGACCCACAGAAATTCTGGCTGATTGCCGCATTCTGGAATTGGGACCGAACTGATGTCGGTCACCTGTCGGTTAGCCGACACTTCTGCATCAGAAAATTTCAGAAGTTTGCAGCTATCTAGAAATGGGACCGAGAGCTGTCGGCTCGCTGTCGGTTGGATGTCGGTCAGCCGACAAGCTGACCGACAGCCGCGAACACAACATTTTTGAAGTAGATTTTCAGCCCTTTCTTCCTCCAAACTTCCCTCATTTCTATACATAAACTCCCTATAATATTTGAGCTAAAGGAACTCCTCCATTCCATCAATCAAACTTCCATTCTTCCATCAAATCACCATAAAATGGATCAAAACCCTTCATCCCATTCAACTCAACCATAAAAGAAAAATCATAAAAATCCACATAAAGATCATTTAAGTTTAACACAAATCAAAGTAACATTTCCAAGAAATTACTAAGCAAGAAAACACATTAGTGAGTGCATTTCAAAGTCAATAAAAGACATGACATAAAACAAGGTTTAATAATGAAAATTCAAGAATATGCACAATGTGATTTAGCATCAAGTAAATCATTTCATCCACTTGCCTTAGGTCCAAGCTAATGCAAATTAAGCCACTAATCACCTCTCCAAGCTATAAACACCAAATCTACACAAAAACCCCCAAATACAAGACCCAAAATATTAAAACCAAATCAAAACAAAGGAAAAACTTCTAATAATGAAAATGGAGTTTCTCCAAGGCCAAAATAAACAAGAATCTAGGAGATGGAAGAGATCTCTTACTTGTAAGGTTCTCAAACGAGCAAGGAGAAATTCGAAGTTGACGGTTTGCTCTAAAAATGGTACCAAGAGAAAGCTCTTGCAAAGGTGAACAACATTAGTGAAGCACTCTCTTGATTTGGCAAGAGTTTGATGGTGTTAATAGATGAAGAAGACAAGAAGAAGGGAGGCAAACATGGCTGCTGGAATCTCCTTCTCTTAGCACAATAATTAGGTCAACAAATGGGAATGGAGAAGATGGGTTCCCTTTTATACAAAGAGTGGAGTGGGTCCCACAACTTAAAATATTTCTCGGGCTCAAACATCGACTCCGGGGCCTCAAATGACTTCAACGAAGAAGACAAAGTTGTTCGACGAAATTTCTAGTTTTCAAAAAGTATATGTTTTGCAAGTTTTGGTGACATTGAAAATCATGTCCAGATTTAGGGTAAAAAGAATGTTTTGCCCTCAAATTGAGAAAAGTCTGATTTCGGGCCCTCGAATGAGAACGAGGTCAACACGAAAGTCGTAGAGAATAATAAGATAAGTCAAACGAGATTAAAAACATAATTTTTGGAAATCATGATTGAACCTCCAAGCTCACGAAACTCTGTAACAAGAACCCTCAAAGGGTCCTACAAATCAAGAAGGCTCTCAAAATTCCCCAAAGCTATTATAAAAGCTATTCTAACCCAAAAATAAATCAAAATCACTAAACACACTTAGAGCTAAAGCATGATTTAATTAACACTAATCGGGGTCTCTCGGGTCGGGGTCTTACATCCTCCACCCCTTAGGACATTTGGTCCTCCAAATGAAATAAACTCACCTCCGGTAGTAGGTGCGGGTACTTCTTCTGAACTTGATCCCGTAATTCCCATGTTGCTTCTTCTGGTCCATGATTCTCCCAAAGCACTTTGACCCACTGAGTAGTGCGTGTCCTCAACTCTTGTTCCTTGGTGTCAATAATCTGCTTAGGCTTCTCAACATACGTAGCATCCTCTCGGATTTCTAACGGCTCATAACGGAGTATATGCAATCTATCGGGGACGTACTTTTTCAACATAGATACATGAAAAACATTGTGTACGCCGGAGAGTTCGGGTGGTAAGGCTAACCGGTAAGCCACGTCACCAATCTTACTCATAATGTCATACTGTCCAATGTATCTCCGAGATAGCTTACCTTTCTGCCCAAACCTTAATGTTCCACGAGTAGGTGACACTTTCAAGAAGACCTTATCCCCTTCTCTGAACTGCAAGTCTCTTCTGTGAGAATCTGCATAGCTCTTCTGCCTACTCTGAGCCACTTTCAGACGTTCTTGGGTCAACTTGACCTTGTCACTTGTCTCACTAACAATAGTCGGACCATGGAAACTGCGAGTGCCAACTTCTTCCCAACAAACACGTGTCCTACACCTTCTGCCATACAAAGCCTCAAAAGGAGCCATCCCCATACTCGAGTGGAAACTATTGTTGTAAGCGAACTCACACAATGGTAAGGCTTCATCCCACTGAGTCTTAAAATCTAACACGCAAGCTCGGAGCATATCCTCAAGTGTCTGAATTGTCCTCTCTGACTGTCCATCGGTCTGTGGGTGATAGGCTGTGCTGAACTGTAACTTCGTACCCATAGACTCATGCAGTGTCTTCCAAAATCTCGAGACGAATCTGCTGTCCCTATCGGACGTGATGGAAACTGGTTGTCCATGTCGACTGACAATCTCTGTGACAAACAACTGTGCCAAAGGTAACTATGCATCTTCTTTCCAGTCTTCATCGGTAGGAAATGAGCTGACTTGGTGAGACGGTCCACTATGACCCAAATGGCATCATTGCCCTTGCTAGTCCTCGGCAATCCCGAAATAAAGTCCATCGTAATGTACTCCCATTTCCATTCCGGAATCTCTAATGGCCGTAGCAACCCTGGAGGCTTCTGATGTTCTGCCTTGATCAACTGACTTGTCATACATCGAGAGACGAAAGCCGATATCTCTCTCTTCATGTTGTTCCACCAAAATCTGCTCTTCAAGTTTTGGTACATCTTTGTGCTGCCCGGATGTATGGAATACTTGGTATTGTGAGCCTCTGTCGTGATATCATTCCTTAAGTCCTCCAAGTTAGGTACACATAGACGGTCTCGGTAATACAAAACTCCATCCACAACACGAAAATCCGGACGATCTGCTATATGCTCTGAAATTTTGGCTAACTCTGGGTCTTGCAACTGATTCTCTTTGATCTTCCGAATGAAGGAAGGTTCTGACACTGACATGTTTGCTAACATAACGCCCTTCCTTAGAGGCTGAAAATCTACTCCCAACTCCTCGAACTGCTGAAAAATATAACTTCCCCAAAGACTTGTCATGCTAACTGACTTCCTGCTTAAGGCATCTGCAACTACATTCGCTTTTCCCGGGTGATACTTGATTGGAAAATCATAGTCCTTGATATATTCCATCCATCTTCTCTGCCTCATGTTCAACTCCTTCTGGGAAAACAAGTATTGTAGATTACGGTGGTCGGAGTGAACCTCAAACTTCTCTCCATATAGATAGTGTCTCCACATCTTCAACGCTAAAACAACTGCTAATAACTCGAGATCATGTGTTGCATAGTTCTTTTCGTGATCTTTCAACTGTCGGGATCCGTATGCAACTACTTTCCCATCTTGCATCAAAACACATCCAAGTCCAACGTTCGAAGCATCGGTAAAAATGGTGAAACCGCCGCTTCTGGATGGCAAAGTAAGGACTGGAGTTGTAGTCAATCTCTTCTTCAGTTCTTGGAAACTAGCTTCACACTTGTCTGTCCAAACATATGGTGCATTTCTCCTTATCAACTTCGTCAAAGGTGACGCAATTGACGAAAATCCTTGCACAAACCTCCGGTAATACCCTGCCAATCCAAGAAAACTCCTGATTTCTGAGGCATTCTTCGGTCTTTCCCAATTCATAACCGCTTCAATCTTGGACGGGTCCACTGCTAATCCTTCCTTGGAGATAATATGACCCAAAAATGTGACTTGGTCCAACCAAAATTCACACTTACTAAGTTTTGCAAACAACTGGTTCTCTCTCAAAAGCTAAAGTGCTATCCTCAAATGTTCTTCGTGCTCTTCTTTGGTCTTGGAATATACCAAAATATCATCAATAAATACCACTATAAATTGATCCATATACTTTGTAAAAATCTTGTTCATCATTGCCATGAACACCGCCGGTGCATTTGTCAAACCGAACGGCATCACTAGAAACTCATAGTGTCCATATCTTGTCCGAAAGGCTGTCTTCGGTACATCTAAATCTCTGACTCTCAACTGATGGTAGCCGGACCTCAAGTCAATCTTCGAAAAGTAAGCAGCTCCTTGTAACTGATCAAATAATTCATCTATCCTTGGCAATAGATACTTGTTCTTGATGGTCACTTGGTTCAATCTCCGGTAGTCAATACACATTCTCATGGAACCATCTTTGTTCTTCACAAACAACACCGGTGCTCCCCATGGTGAAATACTCGATCTCACAAAAACGTTGTCCAACAATTCTTGCAACTGAATCTTCAATTCTCCCAATTCTGCCGGAGCCATTCTGTAGGGTGCAATAGATATCGGAGCAGTCCTCGGTAACAACTCAATAGTGAAGTCTATCCCTCTGATGGGTGGTAATCCTGGTATCTCTTCCGGAAAAATATCTAGAAATTCGCAAACAATTGGGATCTCCTCCACCCCTTGGGACTGTTTATCCTCCGTGATAAACGCCAAATAGGCTTCACAACCACTTCTTAGAAGTCTATCAGCCTTCAACGCTGAAATAAACCCTGCACTAGGATTACTCCTCTCTCCCTGAAACAACATCCCTGCTTGGGTCTCCTCTAACTTAAAAGTTAGGGTCTTATGGAAATAATCCATAGTAGCATGGTATCCTGCTAACCAATCCATCCCTAGGATGACATCAAAATCTGACATCTCCAATAAAATGAGATCTGCCGGTAATACTAGTTCTCCTATTTTGACTGGACAACTAGAGTAAAAAGTCCTACAAATAACTTCCTTATCTAATGGGGTAGTCACTGTCAAAATGAAACTCAGCTCTCTAGCATGCGTATCAATCAACTTGGAAAATTTTGGAGATATAAATGAATGGGTTGAGCCAGGGTCGAACAAGAGCCCTAGCCTCAAGTCCAAAAACAAGTGTCACGCCCCGAAACCGGGACCTGCAGCGAACCGATCTCGGGGTGCGAAATTTTGGAATAATTTGAAACTTTTTGTTATAGTTCCCAAGATCCGCGTGAATGAGGATAATCACATTCCAACACAGTCAGAGTATATTTTCGCGGAAGCTACACATGGTGTTACGACCCGGAATCCGTGGCCATCGGGTTCCGTGTCGCACGCAGCCAATATCACAAAGCCATCACATAAGCAGGCTGGTACAAATCATACATCAGAGCACACTGAGCTGGTAGTAACAGACTAATTAATTCCCACATATTCAAGTTACAATTAACAAATGTCTTAATTACAAACCCAATAAAAAGGCTAATAAAGCCATACAAAAATATATCCAACTAAAAGAAATACTACCCTCAATGTTAGATACGAACTCCGGTGCCAAACTTGACATCTAAATGATATCAACGGGCAGCCTCTCACGTCAGACCGGCGGTCCCACCGCCCCCTCTGATCAAACACCTAAAACCAGAAAGAGAAGAAACTGGCACCAAACAAAAAGGGTCAGACACGACGGTCTGGCAAGCGAATAAACAAATAATATGAACAAAAGAACATATATAAAACCTGATGAAATCATCGTAAAACCGAATAAAGAGTCTAAACAATAATGACAATAAAACATGCTAAAACGATCGAAAGTCTGAACATAAATATCAAGACAAATAAACGGACAGTCTCTAAAGCATAAATGTCTCGAAAAGATAACCACCTAGGCAAAACATTTAATAATTGGAAATACATTTAAAAACTGAATAGTAGAAACAATACGATAAAGGTCGATATCGTAAACATTAAACAAATCAAAGCATAGAAAGCATAATCGACAATAATCATAAACTAAAGTAATATGTGGATAAAACCTAGGCGACCACAAATAGCTAAATCCTCCTATTACCGAAGTAATAAGAGCAGACAGAGCGTAGCCACTGAACGTGGTACTAAACAGAGGATCAGAACCGTGTTAGGAATTTTGTGTATTGCAATTTGATGGATGCATATCATTTTAATCATCATTTGATTTCTCACACTTGCATTATTTTAGAAAACATTGAAATCTTATTTTATCCATGCATTGTTTTTAAATATGGTAAAACTCATGTTTTATGCATGAATTGGTTTTAATTTTGGATGCAATTGATTTTGTAAAAGGAATTTCAAAATTCAAGCTTAGCCTAAGTTTTAAAGTTTCAAATGATTTGTGGCTTTTTATGATTCATGATTTTAAAAATACTTAGATTGATTTAAATCATGTTTCAAGCTTGATTTAATGGCCCCAACAAGTCCCACATCAAAAATCTTTGAAAATTGCAAAAGTATGCAAAATGGGAAAAGTGGCCCAGGGACCAGTGTACCCGGTCGACCGGGTACACATCCCGGTCGACCGCGTACACTGCGGGTCGACTGGGCAGAGAGCCGTTTGGCTCTCCAACGGTCATTTTTCTGACCGTTTGGATGGGGGTCGACCGGGCCTGTCATGGGGTCGACCGGGGACACGCAGAAACTCTGTTTTCTGTGTATAAAAAGGCTTCATTCCCTTTGAAAAAATGTTGGAACTTTTGAGGAAACTTGGAGCCTTCTTGGAGGTGTTTGAAGAGAAGATAAAGGGGATGAACCAAGGGGATTAAGAAGGTCATTAAGGAAGCTAAAGCTTGGATCATGAAGTTAAATCTCCAAGTAAGCTTTGCTTAATTTAATCATATGTTTCATGCTTGGTTTAAATCTTTGGTAAATGTTTTTAGCATGATAACTATGATGAAATGAATTCATTACTTCATTCAATCTTTGATATTAAGTTGCAATGAATTCTTTTCTTTGATTCAAACTTAGTTTAGTTTTAAACTTTGTTAAACATGTTATGTTTAAAACTTTGATTTCTTTATAACATGTTAATTTAACTTGTTTGAATCATCATTGTTGTTTTCAATCTTTTTAAAACCTTTGTTAAATCTTGTTTTTGAAAACAACACTACAAATGCATCACATGTTTAAGCCAAATTAATTTCATACAACTTGTGAGCCTTGATTTTTTAAATCATCAACAAGTTAGTATTTGTTCATGTGATTTGCATTTAAACTTCAATCAATTCTTTCTATGAGCTTTAATCTTTGAATTGCTTTGAGCATATATTCATTGGACTTTACTTTTTAAACTTGATTGAAGTTGTCACACACACACCTCATTAGCATACATCTTTGCACTCATTAGTGTGTTGTGTGAGTTTAGTTTTCACTTTCAAATTAGCCTATTAAAGAGGCATTGTAATTGTGCTTTAATTGTAATCTCTTAGAGTGTTCTTTGGAAGACACTTTCTTTGAGAAATCATTTCTTTGTAAGGTTATTGCTTAGCCATATAAAAGCATAGTGTAAGGGTTGTTGTTTAGCCTAGAAAAACAACATTGTGAGGTTATTGCTAAGCCTTGGAAAGCATACATTGTAGAGGTTATTGCTAAGCCTTGGAAAGCATCTTGTAAGAGGTTATTGCTTAGCCTATTGGAAAAGCATATTAGTGGAAATCCGGTGGGGTGTGAGAGCACAAGTCGGTAGTGGATGTAGGCACGTTGGCCGAACCACTATAAATATTGTGTTGTGGTGCATGCTCTTGTGATGATTGTATGTATTTAGCTTCCGCATTGTGCTTGTTATCATCACTAGTGACTAGTTAGTTTATAGAAAATTAAAATTGGTCATAGTTAGTCACTATTAGTAGCTCACCCTATTCACCCCCCCTCTAGGGTTAGGATCCCCAGGACTTTCAATTGGTATCAGAGCAAGGTTACTCCATTTAGGGCTTAAACACCCGGAGTTGATCCTCTCTATCTAGATCAAACCCTAGTGTTGTTTTTCTATGAAAATCATTAGAATGGATTCCACTAGTTTAGACTTTGTAGATTCTTGTGTAGATTCCTCTAGACCCCTCCTTCTTCCATCTATTGGAGATTCTAACATTAAAATTAATGAATCTAAATCTAAATCAAAAGAAGAAGAATATGATGAAAATGAAGCTTATGAGGAATTGTACACATGGTCCTTTGAGCTTTCTAAGAAGAATAAAAGATTAAAAGAAGAATCTAAAAGACTAAACCAAGAATTAGTCTCTTCAAAAGATGAACTTAGAGAAAAAGAAGAATTAATAAATTGTGCAGAATCTAAGTTCATGATCTCTTTGCATAACCTATATAATGCTCAAGATGAATTAAAAGATTTAAAGATAGGTTATGACAATCTTAATAAGGAAAATTCTAAACTAAGAGATCAATTACAAAGGCAAGACAAAGACTTTAACAATCTTGAATCTAAGTCAAGTATCTCTAAGGAAAATTTATCTAATGCTCAAATTGAACTAAATAAAATAAAGATAAATTGTGATGAGCTTAAGAAAGAAAATTTAAGTCTAAGAGATACTTTAAAAAGACAAGATGAGAACATTATCCATTTAAGATCCAAGTTGACAATTTCAATGGAAAACTTGTCAAATGCTCAAAATAATTTAAACACCTTAGAACTTGGATCTAATGTTGTTAATGAACTTGAAATGAAGTTAAAACTTGCCAATGAAGAGCTAATCAAATTTAAGGGAATTGAACAAGAACTAACTAAAGTTAAAAATGAGAATTCAACCCTTAAAGAACAAGTCACTCAACTTGAGACCTACAAACAAAAGTATGAGTGCAAATTTACCCATAGTGAAGAAAAATTTGAAAAGTTATTTAAATTGGGTAAATCAAAAGGAGATAGGACGGGTCTTGGATTTAATAGGAATATTTCTCATGATCCTTTAATCACCAACACATTTGTGAAAGGTGAGTCCTCTTTCTCTAGCACTCACACTTCCTTGCCATTGACTAAATGTAATATTGTGGCATTGAAGGACATTTTAGGTTTGAGTGCAAATTAAGAAGAATCAATGTGTCTAAATCCATATTTGAACCTAAAAAGGTAAAATCAAATACTATGATGATTAAGACACTAAAATCCGAGGAGAACTCCATGAAGCTCAAACAAGTAAAATCAATTAAGAAGGAGTCTCCTAAAATAGATTCTAAAAAGATTAAACAAGTTAAATCAAGTTTAAAAGAATCTATAAATAAAAAGGTTCTCAACCTACCTCCCTTAACTCAACAAATGAAAGAACTTTTGAAGAAAGTTGCAAAGATAAATTTGAAATTCAAAAGTCAATTAAAGGGAGGAGATAAGAAGAAAAGAAAAATGGTTCAAACCCCAAAGAAGCAAACTCACCAAAAGACTAATCACCATCTAAGCTAAACTTAGTTAAATCTATATCTCATGGTGATAAGTCTAAGTTAATAATTTATCAAGTTAAATCTCCTAGAGTTGGTGAGAAGTTTAAGTTAGACCTCAAAGTTCATCCATCCCAAGACCTTAGGTGGATTCCCAAAGTTAGACAAATAGACAAACCTTAGGGCCTTGGACCTCATTGACCAACCTAACCTTAATAGTTAAATCTTTTTGTTGGTCATGATTGCATTTGCATTTTATGTTCTTCTTAGTTACATTTTTTAAAATGCATTTGTTTCTTTATGATCATTTGATTTTGTCTTCATGTACTTCCCTAAGTCACATATCATGGTTTTCAAAATCATTTGATTGTATTTCTCACATGTTAGATTTGCTTTTTATAGTCACATCTTGTTTGCATTTCTACATGTTCAATTGATTATGGGTTCAAAGCTTTCATAGCTAGATCTTTCATAATCGATTGATGTTGCAATATCATTTGTTTGTATGTCTTAGTTAGATTATTTTGAAAAAACAAATGACTTAAATCAATTTAGTTTTTCCATGAATTTTTAAGTTATACTTTCACATGGAAAATTACTTTGAAAAGATCAACTTGTATGTTTTCCAATTAAGTTATATCTTTTAAAATGCAAGTTGAATGGTTTTTAAATCAAATTGTATGATTCTTGGTAGTGATATTGCCTTAGAATACAATTTGATGTTTGATAAGGTGCTTTCTTTATTTTCATATACATTATGCCCATTGTTAGATTTTGTTTATGATTTGAAGATTGCATGAATGGAAATGCTTTAAAAACTTTTTGTTGTATTCATCAAAGCATGTTCCATGTTTTCATTTCCTTATACTTTTGCTTATGTCATCCTTTAATGGAAATGAATGCTGTGATAGACTATTTGCATGTTTGCTCTTTTAGTTACATTCTTTATGCAAATGTTTTTATTTGTTCCATGTATGGTTGTGTTCTTTAATTATTTTTTTTTGTAACCATACTAGAACCCAAATCCATCCTTTATGCTTTCTAGTCATTTTTGTGAAATGGATGGTTATGATGTTTGATTCATGTGTATTTGTCATACTTATACATGTTTCAACCTCATAGTAGTGTTTGATCATATGAACCTCTTTGAAATTCATTTCTTGAATTACATAGTTATATCTCTTGAATGATGGATTTCTTAGATGTTGTATTCATATGGTTGACACTTTGGAAATTGCATATTCTTATAAGTCATATATTTTCAAAATGCAATTTCTCATGTTCATCACTATGCTCAATAGTTATATCATTAAAGTGATGAATATTCATTTATGTTGCTTGATGGAATCTTGTGTTTGTCACATGCTTGACATGTTCCATATTCAATTGGTAATCAAATGATATCATTTTCAATTAGTATAACTTCCAATTGATGTTATATATTTGTGATAAACCTTGTGCACATTGGATTAAACTTGATAGTAATATGTCTTTGTTCCATGTCACATTCCATTAGCTTCATAAATGGTCATGTTTGCCACCTCTCTTGCTTATTTGGTTAAATCTCGTGACCACCATGTTTATGTGTTAATAATCTTGGTTGGTTAATGATTGAGGTAGGCATCATGGTTTGATTTTCATTTCACTCATCTTACACTTGATAGTCATATTTTATGATTGAGTGAAATGATTTCAAAATTTACATAGCATATGATTTTCATAGTTATATTATTTGATGCTATGTTTAGTAAACCCCTTATCATCATGGATAGCTCTAACTTGGATTAATCCTTCTAGTTACATTCCTTAAGTCCATTTTAGAGTGATTGAGCTAATAAGTCATACTCTTAAATCTCAATTGATATGGTTCTTATTTCAATTGGTATCCATGATAGATTAACCTTTTGACCTTGCTCTTCAACTTTCCTTAAGCTTATAGGTCAATTGGTTTTCTCTCCAATTTGGTAATTTGATCATTGAGCCTTATAGTTAATCATTATCAATTGGTATCTAATCCTTCCCTTGAAGTTATCCCTCAATTGGTTAAACCATCTTCTTCTTGCATCTAATAGTTATATTCTTGTCAAAAGTATGACGAAAGAAGATTATGGATTGAGGGGGAGTAAACCTTCTAAGGAAGCACTAGAGATGATCAAATTCACCATTGCTATTCCCTTATAACTTACTCACATGCATAATAGTCTGTTAAGTATTTCATTTTCGATTTCATTTGTTAACAGGTGCTACTAAAGGTATTTCCTTGTTTCATGTGTGTAGGTACATTTCTTCAATTGCTACCTTTGCAATTTAATGGCAAAGGGGGAGAAAGGATTAAGGGGGAGAAAATGCTCTAGCTACCCAAAAAGGGAGAAAGATCAAAGGGGGAGAGAGCATTCAATGGCAAAGGGAGAGAAAGACCAAGGAGAGAGAGTGCTTGGTCTAAGGGGGAGAGAAGATAAAAGAAAGAAAGCTTGGAGCTAAGGACAAGAAGAATGAAGATCAAAAGAGCTAAAGCCCAAGCTAAGTGAAGGAGCATCCGAAGATTTCAAGCAGTGTCAAGCCAAGGAGCTGAAGACTTAGTGTGAGGTTTAGTGTTAAGTTAAGGTTTGCCATCAAATTGCAAAGGGGGAGATTGTTAGGAATTTTGTGTATTGCAATTTGATGGATGCATATCATTTTAATCATCATTTGATTTCTCACACTTGCATTATTTTAGAAAACATTGAAATCTTATTTTATCCATGCATTGTTTTTAAATATGGTAAAACTCATGTTTTATGCATGAATTGGTTTTAATTTTGGATGCAATTGATTTTGTAAAAGGAATTTCAAAATTCAAGCTTAGCCTAAGTTTTAAAGTTTCAAATGATTTGTGGCTTTTTATGATTCATGATTTTAAAAATACTTAGATTGATTTAAATCATGTTTCAAGCTTGATTTAATGGCCCCAACAAGTCCCACATCAAAAATCTTTGAAAATTGCAAAAGTATGCAAAATGGGAAAAGTGGCCCAGGGACCAGTGTACCCGGTCGACCGGGTACACATCCCGGTCGACCGCGTACACTGCGGGTCGACTGGGCAGAGAGCCGTTTGGCTCTCCAACGGTCATTTTTCTGACCGTTTGGATGGGGGTCGACCGGGCCTGTCATGGGGTCGACCGGGGACACGCAGAAACTCTGTTTTCTGTGTATAAAAAGGCTTCATTCCCTTTGAAAAAATGTTGGAACTTTTGAGGAACTTGGAGCCTTCTTGGAGGTGTTTGAAGAGAAGATAAAGGGGATGAACCAAGGGGATTAAGAAGGTCATTAAGGAAGCTAAAGCTTGGATCATGAAGTTAAATCTCCAAGTAAGATTTGCTTAATTTAATCATATGTTTCATGCTTGGTTTTAAATCTTTGGTAAATGTTTTTAGCATGATAACTATGATGAAATGAATTCATTACTTCATTCAATCTTTGATATTAAGTTGCAATGAATTCTTTTCTTTGATTCAAACTTAGTTTAGTTTTAAACTTTGTTAAACATGTTATGTTTAAAACTTTGATTTCTTTATAACATGTTAATTTAACTTGTTTGAATCATCATTGTTGTTTTCAATCTTTTTAAAACCTTTGTTAAATCTTGTTTTTGAAAACAACACTACAAATGCATCACATGTTTAAGCCAAATTAATTTCATACAACTTGTGAGCCTTGATTTTTTAAATCATCAACAAGTTAGTATTTGTTCATGTGATTTGCATTTAAACTTCAATCAATTCTTTCTATGAGCTTTAATCTTTGAATTGCTTTGAGCATATATTCATTGGACTTTACTTTTAAACTTGATTGAAGTTGTCACACACACACCTCATTAGCATACATCTTTGCACTCATTAGTGTGTTGTGTGAGTTTAGTTTTCACTTTCAAATTAGCCTATTAAAGAGGCATTGTAATTGTGCTTTAATTGTAATCTCTTAGAGTGTTCTTTGGAAGACACTTTCTTTGAGAAATCATTTCTTTGTAAGGTTATTGCTTAGCCATATAAAAGCATAGTGTAAGGGTTGTTGTTTAGCCTAGAAAAACAACATTGTGAGGTTATTGCTAAGCCTTGGAAAGCATACATTGTAGAGGTTATTGCTAAGCCTTGGAAAGCATCTTGTAAGAGGTTATTGCTTAGCCTATTGGAAAAGCATATTAGTGGAAATCCGGTGGGGTGTGAGAGCACAAGTCGGTAGTGGATGTAGGCACGTTGGCCGAACCACTATAAATATTGTGTTGTGGTGCATGCTCTTGTGATGATTGTATGTATTTAGCTTCCGCATTGTGCTTGTTATCATCACTAGTGACTAGTTAGTTTATAGAAAATTAAAATTGGTCATAGTTAGTCACTATTAGTAGCTCACCCTATTCACCCCCCCTCTAGGGTTAGGATCCCCAGGACTTTCAAACCGTAGCCATACAAATGGGACCGGCAGATCATTACCGTTGCCATGGTCGGTACAGACGGAATCCAAGCTGCAGCTGGCGGACAGAATAAAGATCCCAAGCCGGGTGATCAGCCCGACAAGGTGACCTAAGCCTAGTGGTGCCTTTAGTTTTCAAAACCCGAACGGATACAAATCTAACATAGTACTAATCCCTTTGGCTCAGGGGCTCGCACCACATAGCTCTGGCCCCGTCTTGCCCCGGGGTTTTGTTTTCGGAATCATAGCCTCTTTGGCTCATGGGCTCGCACCACATAGCTCTGGCCCCGTCTTGCCTCGAGGTTTTTATTTTCAAAATACTAGTGTTGTCAAAACAATAGTCTTATCGAAGAAATCCCGAATGTAACGAACATACTCAATCTCTTTTCAAATCGAATCGGAGAAAACATACTAATATCTCTGGTAAACCGTTCAAATACGCATCAAGGTGATTTGTATAAAATCATACGATCAACCCTTTCGAACATGGGAAGACACATGATTTTATAGCAAATCACCGATGATATTCAAAATAGTTTACCCAAGAATACAAATACAAATACAAATACAAATACAATTACATTTTTCTGACTTGAAATGGAATGGACAGTGGAGAATGACCTAATGACTTACCAAAGAACCATCACAATGCACCTTTAACCTTTAAACATTGATAAATAAAGAATGTGTTTGATGCCAATGAAAATCCCTAATGTTTAAATGATAAAGTGCGCATTGAGACCCGAAAGGTTCCCGGATAATCTCACATACATACATTCTCACAATGATCCCATTCCCGTTTCACAAACTTTCCAAGTATTACAAGAAAATCCAAACTCTTTAAAACAGGCCTATAGTTGGCCTTAAACCGAGCCCACAACAGTCCTTAATAACAGTCCAAAACCAACTTCGAATGGCTCACAAAACATGTATTAAAAACAGCCCAAAGCCAAACATGAATGGCCCACAAAATAACCTTTTAAAACAGCCCAAGGCTAGACATTTATTGGCCCACGAAACATATTTTAAAAACAACCTAAAACTGAACTTTAACCGAGCCCACAAAACTGATTTTTAAGGCAGCCCAAAACCAAACTCTGAAAGGCCCAATAAACAGTTTTTAAAACCGCCCAAAACTGGCCTTGAACAGGCCCACAAAACAGTCTTAAAAACAGCCCACAACTGAACTTAAAAACGACCCAAAAACTGATTTGAATCGGGCCCAAGGAAACCCCAACAAACTGGCCCACAAAAATCCTCAAAACAGGCCCGGACCCGAGCCCAGACTGAGCTAGGCTCGCTCGAGCGGACCCAGGCCCGCTCGAGCGGACCCAGACAGAAGCTGGGTCGCTCGAGCGACCCAGTGGGTCGTTCGAGCGGACCCAGACAGTGCCTGGTCCGCTCGAGCGACCCAGTGGGTCGCTCGAGCGGACTGGGCCTGCCCAGTCCAGCCCGAGTGCATGATTCTTGCAATTTTTCCCTCTTTTTCTTGATCCTTTTGATTCCTTTTCTTTCATACTCAATTCCATGAATTGTTGGGCCCTTCCTTGACCTTCCAAACACATCAAACCATCCATAAATCATTCTAATTAATCCCAACACAACACTCTTTAAAGCAAAGTTTTCTTCATGCCTATGAACACTTACCTTTAACACTAAGAAACCCATTTTTTTCTAAATGACCAGAGTGAAAGCAAGGTTCCCATGCATTGTAAAACAAGAACATCTATTGAAATCAATATAACAATGATTCATTCAATCAAAGTAAACCCATAGATTAAAGAAGATTAACACATAAAAGAGAAATCATAAAATAGAACTAATTGAGAGCAATCATCATATTAATTGAAATTTCACTTGCCTCTAGCCAAGAGAAGGTGTAAAACACTCCATGAAAGTCCTCTAATGGCCTCAAGATCCAAAATCATAAAACCCCCAAATAGCTCATGGAAAAACCCTAAAAATCCAATCCATTGTAAACCTCCATGAAAACCCATTGCATAAATGACAAACCCTTCAAAATGGTTTGGAAAACAAAGATTTGGAGAAAGAAATCCATTGCTCACCTTATAAAAGCTCAAACCAAGAAGAAATGCATGGAAAGGTGGTCTCCCCTAGCCCAAATCTCTTGCAAAAGACATCTATGGAAAGCTTGGAGAGAGGAGAAGAAAGTGGGGAGCTCAAATCTCTATTTAGCATCAAGGAGGAAGAGATACATGAGGAGAGAGAAAGGGGGCTGGGAGAAACCCTAGCCCCTCTCTTGTTGCAGGAAATGAGAAAATGGGGAAGAGAAGGAGAGCCCCATGGGTTTTATAGAGAAAATGGGCTGGGCCCCATGGGCCCCAAACTCACCAAGGCTGAAACTAATGTTTGCGGGTCCCGAATGAAAACGACGAAGAAGACAAAAATGCTCAGCGAAATATCTACTTTCCAAAAAGTATAATTTCCCCAATTTCTGGAATTTTCGAAATTCATGGACAGATTTAGGGTGAAAAGTCAGTTTTGCCCTTTTTCCTCGAAAAGCGTGATTTCTGAGTATCAAACCAAAATGATTAAAACATGAAAGTTGTTAAACTTCATAAAATAAGTCGAAATACACCAAATCCAGAATTTTTAGAAATCCGAAGTAATTTCCCATAAAAATACAATTCATAAGGACCGGGTCAAACTAAAGTCAACGGTCTACAAAATCTCCAAGGCAAGGAAAAAAATCCGGTCAAACTCAAAAACGCGGTCAAACTAAATCAAATTTCGCTTAAAAAGCTAAACCACGATTAAAACAATGCTAAACAAAAGGATTGGGGTCGGGATCTTACATCCTCCCCCCCTTAGAATCCATTTGGTCCTCCAAATGGCTTAAACCAAATCAAAACTAAAAACCCGAAAGACAAACGAAAACACTGACAACCTATGCTAGACCTTGGTGACTGAGAGATCCTCTTCTCAAATCTGACGTTGAGATGCACGGTCAACAACATTCTGATTCGGTTGAGGGCTTCACACTAATCCACATATCTGATTGAAAATAAACTCCTCTGGCCAAACTGGTGTCCAACAATTCATCCAATCATCCTTGGTGTCATCTGTCGTTCTCGCACCGGATCAATTCTTCTACTTAATTCGTCAGTCACTGATGGTTCAAGAAACTATGAGTTCTATCACTTGGAATTTCTGTGCCTTAAGTCCTTCAAAGCTGTACACGGTGCTCCCGATGCTTACCTCTTCAGATTTCACTCTTCAAATCTCCTACCCTTGACCTGTAAAGCCGACCTTGGAAATCCAATCTGATGTCAATCCCTGAAGAACTGAAACTGTCAATTCAAGTCTTGAATGATGTTGATTCTCTCGTATATCCAACCTTGTCCTCAACTGAACTAATACACATCCGGACATTCATCATCCCTTCACTTCATACACCTCCGAACTCCAACCAAAGGCTATTACAACTCATCCATTCAATGCGAAACAAATCTTAAAATCTTAAACATGGTGACTAAAATAATTACTTAGTTAAATTCATCATTTTAAAACATAGTAGAAATTTAAGCTTCCAAATCATCTAATAAGGCTTAATAAATAAAGTTCTATCAAAGTCTGAGTATGAGATAACATTATCCATTTTGAAATTCATATTTTTATAACCCAACAAATCATTGAAATACTCAACAATCTCAAATGAGGATTTTCAAAAATAAGTCAAATTCATGTAATATGACCATACATTAAATTTTTATTGCAATCCATTTTCCAACCAAACATATACAAAATCTCAAAATCGTCAAGGTTTTGAAATGTAAGTGTCATCATTTAAGAAAATTAAAACAAGAGCAAAATTCTAAGGTCATTGTAAAACAATATCTTAAGGAGATTAAACCTAAATTCGAAACACAAGTCCTAATGAAAACCAAATCATGCGACTCATGAAAAGAGTATAATAACATAGTTTTTAATTCAAAATAAGCCTCAAAGAAGAAACATAAATCCATTTTTAAACACTACAAGGATAAATCATAGATATTAATGAAAACATAACAAAGATGAAAATATCAAGAAAATCATTCTTATTAAGAAAAGAGACATCACCAAAACGGAGGTAAACACTTGCATCTACCCGTTGTCCAATCCAATATCTTGTAAGTCGGTAAAGCCCACAACATTTCCTTTGCTGCCAAAAATTATCTTGACCACAACGATCCATCCACTTGGTATTACCTCTGAGAACTACACTGGCTAAGCTACAAGTTACAAAAATTCTCAACCAAATCCATGACAAAGCTCGTCGAATCCGGGAAACCCCTGAGTTTCTTGCACCACTCCAAATCTTACTAACTAAGGTCACTTCTCCCTTCATAAAAATCGCCAACTAATGTGTCTCCTGCAATCCTTCATCTTGGAAAGGTGGTTTGAGTTCACCCAAAATCTACATTTACTTACCTCAGTGCGCTGCATGATGATCTTCAATTAGCTGAGAGGGGATCTTCAAATACTACTCAAGTCCTACTTTCGCTGGCAAATGCACATGTCTTCTCTCATTAACCACAATGAAGATGCTGAAGGCTGAAAGTCTGCTGATGTTCTCCGAAAACAACATACTAAATCCACGAGGTTCTCAGTCTCCGACACAAGCACAGATAAAAGACACCGAACAAGAGCATGGAGACTTTAAATTCTCCACTACTAAGGAGGAAATTTGGTCATCCAAATCTCCTAACAACACGAACTAAAAGAAAAGACAAGCAAAGTCTCCGAACTAAAAGGAAAACAGACTCAAATCCAAAGAAACAATGATGCGAGAAAACAAATCGACACAATCTAACGAATCCTCACCACACGTTTTATGTCTCTAGAGTATTTTATTTCCTAGAAACTAACCAGCTTTGATACCAAACCTGTCACACCCCGAAACCGGGACCTGCAGCGAACCGATCTCGGGGTGCGAAATTTTGGAATAATTTGAAACCTTTTGTTATAGTTCCCAAGATCCGCGTGAATGAGGATAATCACATTCCAACACAGTCAGAGTATATTTTCGCGGAAGCTACACATGGTGTTACGACCCGGAATCCGTGGCCATCGGGTTCCGTGTCGCACGCAGCCAATATCACAAAGCCATCACATAAGCAGGCTGGTACAAATCATACATCAGAGCACACTGAGCTGGTAGTAACAGACTAATTAATTCCCACATATTCAAGTTACAATTAACAAATGTCTTAATTACAAACCCAATAAAAAGGCTAATAAAGCCATACAAAAATATATCCAACTAAAAGAAATACTACCCTCAATGTTAGATACGAACTCCGGTGCCAAACTTGACATCTAAATGATATCAACGGGCAGCCTCTCACGTCAGACCGGCGGTCCCACCGCCCCCTCTGATCAAACACCTAAAACCAGAAAGAGAAGAAACTGGCACCAAACAAAAAGGGTCAGACACGACGGTCTGGCAAGCGAATAAACAAATAATATGAACAAAAGAACATATATAAAACCTGATGAAATCATCGTAAAACCGAATAAAGAGTCTAAACAATAATGACAATAAAACATGCTAAAACGATCGAAAGTCTGAACATAAATATCAAGACAAATAAACAGACAGTCTCTAAAGCATAAATGTCTCGAAAAGATAACCACCTAGGCAAAACATTTAATAATTGGAAATACATTTAAAAACTGAATAGTAGAAATAATACGATAAAGGTCGATATCGTAAACATTAAACAAATCAAAGCATAGAAAGCATAATCGACAATAATCATAAACTAAAGTAATATGTGGATAAAACCTAGGCGACCACAAATAGCTAAATCCTCCTATTACCGAAGTAATAAGAGCAGACAGAGCGTAGCCACTGAACGTGGTACTAAACAGAGGATCAGAACCGTAGCCATACAAATGGGACCGGCAGATCATTACCGTTGCCATGGTCGGTACAGACGGAATCCAAGCTGCAGCTGGCGGACAGAATAAAGATCCCAAGCCGGGTGATCAGCCCGACAAGGTGACCTAAGCCTAGTGGTGCCTTTAGTTTTCAAAACCCGAACGGATACAAATCTAACATAGTACTAATCCCTTTGGCTCAGGGGCTCGCACCACATAGCTCTGGCCCCGTCTTGCCCCGGGGTTTTGTTTTCGGAATCATAGCCTCTTTGGCTCATGGGCTCGCACCACATAGCTCTGGCCCCGTCTTGCCTTGAGGTTTTTATTTTCAAAATACTAGTGTTGTCAAAACAATAGTCTTATCGAAGAAATCCCGAATGTAACGAACATACTCAATCTCTTTTCAAATCGAATCGGAGAAAACATACTAATATCTCTGGTAAACCGTTCAAATACGCATCAAGGTGATTTGTATAAAATCATACGATCAACCCTTTCGAACATGGGAAGACACATGATTTTATAGCAAATCACCGATGATATTCAAATAGTTTACCCAAGAATACAAATACAAATACAAATACAATTACATTTTTCTGACTTGAAATGGAATGGACAGTGGAGAATGACCTAATGACTTACCAAAGAACCATCACAATGCACCTTTAACCTTTAAACATTGATAAATAAAGAATGTGTTTGATGCCAATGAAAATCCCTAATGTTTAAATGATAAAGTGCGCATTGAGACCCGAAAGGTTCCCGGATAATCTCACATACATACATTCTCACAATGATCCCATTCCCGTTTCACAAACTTTCCAAGTATTACAAGAAAATCCAAACTCTTTAAAACAGGCCTATAGTTGGCCTTAAACCGAGCCCACAACAGTCCTTAATAACAGTCCAAAACCAACTTCGAATGGCTCACAAAACATGTATTAAAAACAGCCCAAAGCCAAACATGAATGGCCCACAAAATAACCTTTTAAAACAGCCCAAGGCTAGACATTTATTGGCCCACGAAACATATTTTAAAAACAACCTAAAACTGAACTTTAACCGAGCCCACAAAACTGATTTTTAAGGCAGCCCAAAACCAAACTCTGAAAGGCCCAATAAACAGTTTTTAAAACCGCCCAAAACTGGCCTTGAACAGGCCCACAAAACAGTCTTAAAAACAGCCCACAACTGAACTTAAAAACGACCCAAAAACTGATTTGAATCGGGCCCAAGGAAACCCCAACAAACTGGCCCACAAAAATCCTCAAAACAGGCCCGGACCCGAGCCCAGACTGAGCTGGGCTCGCTCGAGCGGACCCAGGCCCGCTCGAGCGGACCCAGACAGTGCCTGGTCCGCTCGAGCGACCCAGTGGGTCGCTCGAGCGGACTGGGCCTGCCCAGTCCAGCCCGAGTGCATGATTCTTGCAATTTTTCCCTCTTTTTCTTGATCCTTTTGATTCCTTTTCTTTCATACTCAATTCCATGAATTGTTGGGCCCTTCCTTGACCTTCCAAACACATCAAACCATCCATAAATCATTCTAATTAATCCCAACACAACACTCCTTAAAGCAAAGTTTTCTTCATGCCTATGAACACTTACCTTTAACACTAAGAAACCCATTTTTTTCTAAATGACCAGAGTGAAAGCAAGGTTCCCATGCATTGTAAAACAAGAACATCTATTGAAATCAATATAACAATGATTCATTCAATCAAAGTAAACCCATAGATTAAAGAAGATTAACACATAAAAGAGAAATCATAAAATAGAACTAATTGAGAGCAATCATCATATTAATTGAAATTTCACTTGCCTCTAGCCAAGAGAAGGTGTAAAACACTCCATGAAAGTCCTCTAATGGCCTCAAGCTCCAAAATCATAAAACCCCCAAATAGCTCATGGAAAAACCCTAAAAATCCAATCCATTGTAAACCTCCATGAAAACCCATTGCATAAATGACAAACCCTTCAAAATGGTTTGGAAAACAAAGATTTGGAGAAAGAAATCCATTGCTCACCTTATAAAAGCTCAAACCAAGAAGAAATGCATGGAAAGGTGGTCTCCCCTAGCCCAAATCTCTTGCAAAAGACATCTATGGAAAGCTTGGAGAGAGGAGAAGAAAGTGGGGAGCTCAAATCTCTATTTAGCATCAAGGAGGAAGAGATACATGAGGAGAGAGAAAGGGGGCTGGGAGAAACCCTAGCCCCTCTCTTGTTGCAGGAAATGAGAAAATGGGGAAGAGAAGGATAGCCCCATGGGTTTTATAGAGAAAATGGGCTGGGCCCCATGGGCCCCAAACTCACCAAGGCTGAAACTAATGTTTGCGGGTCCCGAATGAAAACGACGAAGAAGACAAAAATGCTCAGCGAAATATCTACTTTCAAAAAAGTATAATTTCCCCAATTTCTGGAATTTTCAAAATTCATGGACAGATTTAGGGTGAAAAGTCAGTTTTGCCCTTTTTCCTCGAAAAGCGTGATTTCTGAGTATCAAACCAAAATGATTAAAACATGAAAAGTTGTTAAACTTCATAAAATAAGTCGAAATACACCAAATCCAGAATTTTTAGAAATCCGAAGTAATTTCCCATAAAATACAATTCATAAGGACCGGGTCAAACTAAAGTCAACGGTCTACAAAATCTCCAAGGCAAGGAAAAATCCGGTCAAACTCAAAAACGCGGTCAAACTAAATCAAATTTCGCTTAAAAAGCTAAACCACGATTAAAACAATGCTAAACAAAAGGATTGGGGTCGGGATCTTACATCCTCCCCCCCTTAGAATCCATTTGGTCCTCCAAATGGCTTAAACCAAATCAAACTAAAAAACCCGAAAGACAAACGAAAACACTGACAACCTATGCTAGACCTTGGTGACTGAGAGATCCTCTTCTCAAATCTGACGTTGAGATGCACGGTCAACAACATTCTGATTCGGTTGAGGGCTTCACACTAATCCACATATCTGATTGAAAATAAACTCCTCTGGCCAAACTGGTGTCCAACAATTCATCCAATCATCCTTGGTGTCATCTGTCGTTCTCGCACCGGATCAATTCTTCTACTTAATTCGTCAGTCACTGATGGTTCAAGAAACTATGAGTTCTATCACTTGGAATTTCTGTGCCTTAAGTCCTTCAAAGCTGTACACGGTGCTCCCGATGCTTACCTCTTCAGATTTCACTCTTCAAATCTCCTACCCTTGACCTGTAAAGCCGACCTTGGAAATCCAATCTGATGTCAATCCCTGAAGAACTGAAACTGTCAATTCAAGTCTTGAATGATGTTGATTCTCTCGTATATCCAACCTTGTCCTCAACTGAACTAATACACATCCGGACATTCATCATCCCTTCACTTCATACACCTCCGAACTCCAACCAAAGGCTATTACAACTCATCCATTCAATGCGAAACAAATCTTAAATCTTAAACATGGTGACTAAAATAATTACTTAGTTAAATTCATCATTTTAAAACATAGTAGAAATTTAAGCTTCCAAATCATCTAATAAGGCTTAATAAATAAAGTTCTATCAAAGTCTGAGTATGAGATAACATTATCCATTTTGAAATTCATATTTTTATAACCCAACAAATCATTGAAATACTCAACAATCTCAAATGAGGATTTTCAAAAATAAGTCAAATTCATGTAATATGACCATACATTAAATTTTTATTGCAATCCATTTTCCAACCAAACATATACAAAATCTCAAAATCGTCAAGGTTTTGAAATGTAAGTGTCATCATTTAAGAAAATTAAAACAAGAGCAAAATTCTAAGGTCATTGTAAAACAATATCTTAAGGAGATTAAACCTAAATTCGAAACACAAGTCCTAATGAAAACCAAATCATGCGACTCATGAAAAGAGTATAATAATATAGTTTTTAATTCAAAATAAGCCTCAAAGAAGAAACATAAATCCATTTTTAAACACTACAAGGATAAATCATAGATATTAATGAAAACTAACAAAGATGAAAATATCAAGAAAATCATTCTTATTAAGAAAAGAGACATCACCAAAACGGAGGTAAACACTTGCATCTACCCGTTGTCCAATCCAATATCTTGTAAGTCGGTAAAGCCCACAACATTTCCTTTGCTGCCAAAAATTATCTTGACCACAACGATCCATCCACTTGGTATTACCTCTGAAAACTACACTGGCTAAGCTACGAGTTACAAAAATTCTCAACCAAATCCATGACAAGGCTCGTCGAATCCGGGAAACCCCTGAGTTTCTTGCACCACTCCAAATCTTACTAACTAAGGTCACTTCTCCCTTCATAAAAATCGCCAACTAATGTGTCTCCTGCAATCCTTCATCTTGGAAAGGTGGTTTGAGTCCACCCAAAATCTACATTTACTTACCTCGGTGCGCTGCATGATGATCTTCAATTAGCTGAGAGGGGATCTTCAAATACTACTCAAGTCCTACTTTCGCTGGCAAATGCACATGTCTTCTCTCCTTAGCCACAATGAAGATGCTGAAGGCTGAAAGTCTGCTGATGTTCTCCGAAAACAACATACTGAATCCACGAGGTTCTCAGTCTCCGACACAAACACAGACAAAAGACACGAACAAGAGCATGGAGACTTTAAATTCTCCACTACTAAGGAGGAAATTTGGTCATCCAAATCTCCTAACAACACGAACTAAAGAAAAGACAAGCAAAGTCTCCGAACTAAAAGGAAAACAGACTCAAATCCAAAGAAACAATGATGCGAGAAAACAAATCGACACAATCTAACGAATCCTCACCACACGTCTTACTGTCTCTAGAGTATTTTATTTCCTAGAAACTAACCAGCTCTGATACCAAACCTGTCACGCCCCGAACCGGGACCTGCAGCGAACCGATCTCGGGGTGCGAAATTTTGGAATAATTTGAAACCTTTTGTTATAGTTCCCAAGATCCGTGTGAATGAGGATAATCACATTCCAACACAGTCAGAGTATATTTTCGCGGAAGCTACACATGGTGTTACGACCCGGAATCCATGGCCATCGGGTTCCGTGTCGCACGCAGCCAATATCACAAAGCCATCACATAAGCAGGCTGGTACAAATCATACATCAGAGCACACTGAGCTGGTAGTAACAGACTAATTAATTCCCACATATTCAAGTTACAATTAACAAATGTCTTAATTACAAACCCAATAAAAAGGCTAATAAAGCCATACAACAATATATCCAACTAAAAGAAATACTACCCTCAATGTTAGATACGAACTCCGGTGCCAAACTTGACATCTAAATGATATCAACGGCAGCCTCTCACGTCAGACCGGCGGTCCCACCGCCTCCTCTGATCAAACACCTAAAACCAGAAAGAGAAGAAACTGGCACCAAACAAAAGGGTCAGACACGACGGTCTGGCAAGCGAATAAACAAATAATATGAACAAAAGAACATATATAAAACCTGATGAAATCATCGTAAAACCGAATAAAGAGTCTAAACAATAATGACAATAAAACATGCTAAAACGATCGAAAGTCTGAACATAAATATCAAGACAAATAAACAGACAGTCTCTAAAGCATAAATGTCTCGAAAAGATAACCACCTAGGCAAAACATTTAATAATTGGAAATACATTTAAAAACTGAATAGTAGAAACAATACGATAAAGGTCGATATCGTAAACATTAAACAAATCAAAGCATAGAAAGCATAATCGACAATAATCATAAACTAAAGTAATATGTGGATAAAACCTAGGCGACCACAAATAGCTAAATCCTCCTATTACCGAAGTAATAAGAGCAGACAGAGCGTAGCCACTGAACGTGGTACTAAACAGAGGATCAGAACCGTAGCCATACAAATGGGACCGGCAGATCATTACCGTTGCCATGGTCGGTACAGACGGAATCCAAGCTGCAGCTGGCGGACAGAATAAAGATCCCAAGCCAGGTGATCAGCCCGACAAGGTGACCTAAGCCTAGTGGTGCCTTTAGTTTTCAAAACTCGAACGGATACAAATCTAACATAGTACTAATCCCTTTGGCTCAGGGGCTCGCACCACATAGCTCTGGCCCCGTCTTGCCTCGGGGTTTTGTTTTCGGAATCATAGCCTCTTTGGCTCATGGGCTCGCACCACATAGCTCTGGCCCCGTCTTGCCTCGAGGTTTTTATTTTCAAAATACTAGTGTTGTCAAAACAATAGTCTTATCGAAGAAATCCCGAATGTAACGAACATACTCAATCTCTTTTCAAATCGAATCGGAGAGAAAACATACTAATATCTCTGGTAAACCGTTCAAATACGCATCAAGGTGATTTGTATAAAATCATACGATCAACCCTTTCGAACATGGGAAGACACATGATTTTATAGCAAATCACCGATGATATTCAAAATAGTTTGTTGGAATTTGAGATGACTTGAGAAGTCTTTTGATGAATTAAAGTAATTAGTATCTCAAGTATGGTTTTGAGTTGGAATTATTGTCAACACATTGTCACAAGCATGATGTTAATAAGCTGGTATTGATATAGCTGAAGAGAAGAATCAGAATTGAAACTGTCAGGAATTCAGAATTCCTGAAGCAGAACACGCGGTCGACCGGGCTCTTCATGCGGTCGACCGAGAAAGAAGAAACCTGCAGAAACAGAAAAAAGGCACCTCTCAGTTATTTTCGTGACACAGTGTGTCTTCGGTCGACCGGGACTCCAGGATGTCGACCGAGCTCGAAATTGTCTGTTTTCCAGTCAGTGTCTTCGGTCGACCGAGCAAGCCAGGATGTCGACCGAGCACGGGAACCAGAGTTGCGCAGAATTAGAAGTTTTGCACGAAAATTCAGCACAGTTATCTATTTCGTTTGGGGAATCTTTCTAAACGAATTGTAGCCCGTTTTGAATACAATTAAGGGTTATTAAAACCTATATAAAGGCATGCTTGGGTCGTTCATAAATACATCAGAAGAGACACCAGAAGAGAAGAGTTTTAGAAAGAAAATAGAGAGAGTTTTGGAGAGAAGAAGAGTGCTGGTGCTGTGTTGCTGTGTTGCTGCATTATCAGACGTTTTCTACAGCAATTGTGGACGAGATTATGCTCTAGAAGATGGTGATTCGTCCATGAGTTAAGTGTCTCTCTTTTATGCTTTAGATTTCAATTTGTAAAGGATTGAGAGAGAGAGAATTGTAGAGGGGAAGGGCTGTAGACAGAATTTATCTTCTATTCTGTTCTTACATCAAGTTGGTGCTTGGTGTTTAGGGTTTGGTGATCCTATCTGTGGGTGCAGATAAATTGTAAGGGGAGTCGGTGCTTCCTAGATAGTTGGTGCTATCTGAAACTAAGGGTTGGTGCTCTTTGTCGTTGGTGCGACTAAATAAGATTCAGATCTGTCCCGGATTGGTGTTCGGACAGTCTTTGAACCGTGGACGTAGCCTTTCGGTGAACCACGTTAAATCTGGTGTCATTGTGTGGTTTGACTTGTTTTGTTGTTGAATTGGACCTGTTTTTAGAAATCACTGATTCACCCCCCCCCTCTCAGTGATCGCGGTATCCAACAATTGGTATCAGAGCGAGGTTCCCTTGATCAGTTTAATACGCTAAGGGTGATCTCTTGTCAAATCACATGGCAGTCAATACAGGGAATATGAAAGCACCTCTGTTTGATGGTTCTAATTACTCCTTTTGGAAGATTAGGATGCAAGCCTTCATCAAATCTCTTGGCTATGATGTTTGGGAGGCTGTCAGAGCCGGTTACAATGCTGCCACCGTACCCAATTATACAGCATCGAAGAAGTTGGCAGACAACGACTCCAAGGCACAGAATGCACTCTTTAGTGGCCTTGTGGACAACGAGCTTGTCAAAGTAATTGCATGCAAAACAACCAAGGAAATTTGGGACAAGTTGCAAAGCATACATGAAGGTGATGAGAAGATTAAAGAAGCCAAATTGCAAACTCATCGCTCTCAATTCGAGTCTCTTCGCATGGAGGAAAGCGAGAATGTTGACTCGTATATGCAACGAGTGAATGAAGTCACGAATGACATTCGTGGACTAGGGGAGGAGATTAAAGAGCCGGTCATCGTCAAAAAGGTTCTAAGATCTCTTCTTCCCCGGTTTGATTCAAAAGTCTCAGCCATTGAAGAAGCCAAAGATCTGAATGCATTTTCCATGGATGAATTACATGGTTCTCTAACCGCCTATGAGATGCGCATAGGAAAGACGTCTTCATTTGATAAAGAAGCGGCCTTCAAAGTTCAGAAAAAGGCAAAGAGACTGCTGGTCATGATGTTGATTCTGATGATGATGAGCTTGAGGCTCAATTTGTTAGAAAGTTGAAGAAAGGAAGCAATGGCAAGTACAAAGGGAAGCTACCCTTTAAATGCTTCAATTGTGGAGGTATTGGTCACTTTGCTGCGAAGTGTCCGCTAAAAGAAGACAATGATAATGACTCTTATGCTGAAAAGAGTAAAGGAAAGAGAAATTTTAGAAAAAGGGGCAAAGCTAAAAACTTTCTATGTCAACAAGATGACAGCACGTCTGAACTTCAGACGATGATGAATCAACCGAAGCTCTCTTCATGGTCACTGTTGAAGAAGAAGAAGAGCTAGATCCGGAAGAGGATGAGGAGGCTGAAGTCAATCTTGAAGAGGAACTCATAGCCGCACTTGAGGAGCTAAGCATGGAACGCAAATCAAGTAAGAAAAATCTGAAACTTCTCCATGAATCTGAAAGTTCTATTATTGCTTTGAAAACTCAAGTAGAAGAATATAAAAGAATGGTAGAAGTCCTTGAAAACCAAATAAGTATCAAAAAGGAAGAGGCTATGAAACTTGAAACTGAGATCGCTAGAGCAAAGGCTGAAAATTTGGAAAATAGCAAAAAACTCAAAGCGCTCCAAGCGATTGAAGGGACTATGAAACTCAATGAACTACTGAAAGTTCAAAGACCTGCCCACTTCAGATTTGGTCTAGGATTTGAGAAAGGTGAAACCTCTAAGATTGCACCTCCTGAAAAGAAAAAGTTTGTGAAGCAAGTCACTGCACCTTCTAACTCTATGAAGCCCACTCAACCTAGAAAGGAGTCCATTCCTGTTAGAAAGGTAATGAAGACTAACCAGCCACAAAGAAGATACAAATTCTATGGTTATTGCTTTCATTGTAATATGTTTGGACATAAAAGAGCTGATTGCAAATTCTATGTAAGAAACAGCCCACTTGTGACTAGGAATCCTTTTTCAATCCTAAGTAGCCACAAAATTGAGTGCTATATGTGTCATAATTATGGACACTTGGCTAGGGATTGTAGGTTGCATATTGCTAACAAATTTCAGGTTGAAAAGAAACCCAAGTTAGTCAAGGCTTGGAGAGCAAAGCAAAGTGCAGAAAGTTCCAAAGAATCTCTCATTGTGCAAACGGCATTCAATGCACAAAAGAAGACAGCACCATGGGTCCTTGATAGTGGTTGTTCAAGCCATATGACTGGTGATAAAGAGAAATTCATCAAATTACAGCACTATGAAGGCGGTTCAGTGAAGTTTGGCAACAATGATGGTGCCAAAATCTGCGGAAAAGGTGTTATTTCAGCTTATGGCAAACAAGATCAGATCGGAAGAAGTCTTATATGTGTCTGGATTGAGACACAACCTGCTTAGTGTGAGCCAGATCTGTGACAAGGGTCATGAAGTTATCTTCACAAAGAATGGGTTTGCCATCAAGAAGAGTAGCAAACGGGAAAACAGTGGCAACTGGATCAAGAACTGCTGGAAATCTCTATACACTGTCAGATGGAGCTGAAAAGACCTGCTTGATGAGTCGGACAGAGGAAAGTTGGTTGTGGCACAAACGCCTTGGGCATCTAAGCTTTGACAACATGTCAAAGATTTGCAATTCAAAGGCTGTAAGAGGCATGTCTAAAGTTGAAAAGCCTTCCAATCCCATTTGCGACTCTTGCCAAAAGGGAAAGCAAACAAGGGTTATGTTCAAGACAAAGGAGCATCATTCAAAGAAACCTCTTGAGTTAGTGCACACTGATCTCTGTGGACCGATGCGAACTCAAAGCACCAATGGAGATAAGTATTTCATGTTATGCATTGATGATTATACTCGTATGACATGGGTATTGTTTCTTAAGCATAAGCATCAAGCACTTGATCGTTTTAAAGTGTTTAAAGCACAGGTTGAAAATCAATTGGAAAAACGTATCAAGATTTTAAGGTCTGATCGTGGAGGCGAGTTCACATCTGAAGAGTTCACTAAATATTGTGAACATCATGGCATTCAAAGACAGTACTCAGCCCCTAGAACTCCACAGCAAAATGGAGTTGTGGAACGGAAGAATCGCACCGTACAAGAGATGGCTCGTACGATGCTAAGTGAAAGCAAGATGGCTGACAAGTATTGGAAAGAGGCAATTCACACGGCTGTATACATTCAAAACCGATGCTTGATCAGGCCACATGAAGACAAAACTCCCTATGAGCTATGGTTTGGAAGAAAAGCAACAGTCAAGCACTTCAAAGTCTTCGGCAGCAAGTGTTACATCAAGCGGCTCGAACAAAATCCGGGGCAAATTTGAAGAAAGAGCTGACGAAGGTATATTTCTGGGTTACTCCTCTACTAGCAAGGCATATAGGTGTCTTAACAAAAGAACCAGAAAAATCATAGAAAGTGCTGATGTGAGAATAGATGAGAATATTGAACCAAAGAATGCAACTCATAATGACAGTCCAGTTTATGAGGACTCGAGTGAGATTGATGATGAGATGGCTGAATCTAATGATTCTGAGAAATCAAAAGATGACTCAGAAGATACTACACCTAAGAAGCACAGCACTTGGGTAGAGCAACACCCTAAGGATCAAATCATTGGAGATCCTAAGGCAGGCGTTCAAACTAGACAAAGTGTAGTTAGCAATTACTCACTTGTGTCCACCATTGAACCCAAGACTGTGGCTGAAGCCAGTCTCGATGTAAGTTGGTTGAAAGCTATGCATGAGGAAATGTGCAGGAATTTTGCTGAAGAGATGACGAAAGAATTTGAGATGATTTTCACGAAACCTCTGCCAAAGGAAGTCTTCGAGTATCTCCGGAAAAAGTTAGGAGTTACTCACTCTCCTAAACCGTAGGAGTTGTGCTTGAAAGGGGGAGCAAAGTATTCATTGAAAATCCTATTCGCTCCTCGGTTTGGTCCCTTTGGACTTGTTGTCAAAGGGGGAGAGATGTTATGCTATGAAAGCTAGGGAGAGATGTTATGCTAAGATAGCAAGGAGAGATGTTATGCTATGTAAGCTAAGGGGGAGATTGTTGACAGTGCATGGTTGTTATTTCAGAATTTTAGAATTGGTTCCAAGTGAGTGTTGAAAAGAACTTGGAAGAGCTGCAAGCTGGAGTTGAAAGTGTTGAAGTTCCAATAGTGTTGTCAAAGGGGGAGAGATGTTATGCTATGAAAGCTAGGGAGAGATGTTATGCTAAGATAGCAAGGAGAGATGTTATGCTATGTAAGCTAAGGGGGAGATTGTTGACAGTGCATGGTTGTTATTTCAGAATTCCAGAATTGGTTCCAAGTGAGTGTTGAAAAGAACTTGGAAGAGCTGCAAGCTGGAGTTGAAAGTGTTGAAGTTCCAATAGTGTTGTCAAAGGGGGAGAGATGTTATGCTATGAAAGCAGGGAGAGATGTTATGCTAAGATAGCAAGGAGAGATGTTATGCTATGTAAGCTAAGGGGGAGATTGTTGACAGTGCATGGTTGTTATTTCAGAATTTCAGAATTGGTTCCAAGTGAGTGTTGAAAAGAACTTGGAAGAGCTGCAAGCTGGAGTTGAAAGTGTTGAAGTTCCAATAGTGTTGCCAACAATTCCAAAGGGGGAGATTGTTGGAATTTGAGATGACTTGAGAAGTCTTTTGATGAATTAAAGTAATTAGTATCTCAAGTATGGTTTTGAGTTGGAATTATTGTCAACACATTGTCACAAGCATGATGTTAATAAGCTGGTATTGATATAGCTGAAGAAAAGAATCAGAATTGAAACTGTCAGGAATTCAGAATTCCTGAAGCAGAACATGCGGTCGACCGGGCTCTTCATGCGGTCGACCGAGAAAGAAGAAACCTGCAGAAACAGAAAAAAGGCACCTCTCAGTTATTTTCGTGACACAGTGTGTCTTCGGTCGACCGGGACTCCAGGATGTCGACCGAGCTCGAAATTGTCTGTTTTCCAGTCAGTGTCTTCGGTCGACCGAGCAAGCCAGGATGTCGACCGAGCACGGGAACCAGAGTTGCGCAGAATTAGAAGTTTTGCACGAAAATTCAGCACAGTTATCTATTTCGTTTGGGAATCTTTCTAAACGAATTGTAGCCCGTTTTGAATACAATTAAGGGTTATTAAAACCTATATAAAGGCATGCTTGGGTCGTTCATAAATACATCAGAAGAGACACCAGAAGAGAAGAGTTTTAGAGAGAAAATAGAGAGAGTTTTGAGAGAAGAAGAGTGCTGGTGCTGTGTTGCTGTGTTGCTGCATTATCAGACGTTTTCTACAGCAATTGTGGACGAGATTATGCTCTAGAAGATGGTGATTCGTCCATGAGTTAAGTGTCTCTCTTTTATGCTTTAGATTTCAATTTGTAAGGGATTGAGAGAGAGAGAATTGTAGAGGGGAAGGGCTGTAGACAGAATTTATCTTCTATTCTGTTCTTACATCAAGTTGGTGCTTGGTGTTTAGGGTTTGGTGATCCTATCTGTGGGTGCAGAAAAAATTGTAAGGGGAGTCGGTGCTTCCTAGATAGTTGGTGCTATCTGAAACTAAGGGTTGGTGCTCTTTGTCGTTGGTGCGACTAAATAAGATTCAGATCTGTCCCGGATTGGTGTTCGGACAGTCTTTGAACCGTGGACGTAGCCTTTCGGTGAACCACGTTAAATCTGGTGTCATTGTGTGGTTTGACTTGTTTTGTTGTTGAATTGGACCTGTTTTCAGAGATCACTGATTCCCCCCCCCCCCTCTCAGTGATCGCGGTATCCAACATAGTTTACCCAAGAAAACAAATACAAATACAAATACAAATACAATTACATTTTTCTGACTTGAAATGGAATGGACAGTGGAGAATGACCTAATGACTTACCAAAGAACCATCACAATGCACCTTTAACCTTTAAACATTGATAAATAAAGAATGTGTTTGATGCCAATGAAAATCCCTAATGTTTAAATGATAAAGTGCGCATTGAGACCCGAAAGGTTCCCGGATAATCTCACATACATACATTCTCACAATGATCCCATTCCCGTTTCACAAACTTTCCAAGTATTACAAGAAAATCCAAACTCTTTAAAACAGGCCTATAGTTGGCCTTAAACCGAGCCCACAACAGTCCTTAATAACAGTCCAAAACCAACTTCGAATGGCTCACAAAACATGTATTAAAAACAGCCCAAAGCCAAACATGAATGGCCCACAAAATAACCTTTTAAAAACAGCCCAAGGCTAGACATTTATTGGCCCACGAAACATATTTTAAAAACAACCTAAAACTGAACTTTAACCGAGCCCACAAAACTGATTTTTAAGGCAGCCCAAAAACCAAACTCTGAAAGGCCCAATAAACAGTTTTTAAAACCGCCCAAAACTGGCCTTGAACAGGCCCACAAAACAGTCTTAAAAACAGCCCACAACTGAACTTAAAAACGACCCAAAAACTGATTTGAATCGGGCCCAAGGAAACCCCAACAAACTGGCCCACAAAAATCCTCAAAACAGGCCCGGACCCGAGCCCAGACTGAGCTGGGCTCGCTCGAGCAGACCCAGACAGAAGCTGGGTCGCTCGAGCGACCCAGTGGGTCGCTCGAGCGGACCCAGACAGTGCCTGGTCCGCTCGAGCGACCCAGTGGGTCGCTCGAGCGGACTGGGCCTGCCCAGTCCAGCCCGAGTGCAGATTTCTTGCAATTTTTCCCTCTTTTCCTTGATCTTTTTGATTCCTTTTCTTTCATACTCAATTCCATGAACTGTTGGGCCCTTCTTTGACCTTCCAAACACATCAAACCATCCATAAATCATTCTAATTAATCCCAACACAACACTCTTTAAAGCAAAGTTTTCTTCATGCCTATGAACACTTACCTTTAACACTAAGAAACCCATTTTTTTCTAAATGACCAGAGTGAAAGCAAGGTTCCCATGCATTGTAAAACAAGAACATCTATTGAAATCAATATAACAATGATTCATTCAATCAAAGTAAACCCATAGATTAAAGAAGATTAACACATAAAAGAGAAATCATAAAATAGAACTAATTGAGAGCAATCATCATATTAATTGAAATTTCACTTGCCTCTAGCCAAGAGAAGGTGTAAAACACTCCATGAAAGTCCTCTAATGGCCTCAAGCTCCAAAATCATAAAACCCCCAAATAGCTCATGGAAAAACCCTAAAAATCCAATCCATTGTAAACCTCCATGAAAACCCATTGCATAAATGACAAACCCTTCAAAATGGTTTGGAAAACAAAGATTTGGAGAAAGAAATCCATTGCTCACCTTATAAAAGCTCAAACCAAGAAGAAATGCATGGAAAGGTGGTCTCCCCTAGCCCAAATCTCTTGCAAAAGACATCTATGGAAAGCTTGGAGAGAGGAGAAGAAAGTGGGGAGCTCAAATCTCTATTTAGCATCAAGGAGGAAGAGATACATGAGGAGAGAGAAAGGGGGCTGGGAGAAACCCTAGCCCCTCTCTTGTTGCAGGAAATGAGAAAATGGGGAAGAGAAGGAGAGCCCCATGGGTTTTATAGAGAAAATGGGCTGGGCCCCATGGGCCCCAAACTCACCAAGGCTGAAACTAATGTTTGCGGGTCCCGAATGAAAACGACGAAGAAGACAAAAATGCTCAGCGAAATATCTACTTTCCAAAAAGTATAATTTCCCCAATTTCTGGAATTTTCGAAATTCATGGACAGATTTAGGGTGAAAAGTCAGTTTTGCCCTTTTTCCTCGAAAAGCGTGATTTCTGAGTATCAAACCAAAATGATTAAAACATGAAAGTTGTTAAACTTCATAAAATAAGTCAAAATACACCAAATCCAGAATTTTTAGAAATCCGAAGTAATTTCCCATAAAAATACAATTCATAAGGACCGGGTCAAACTAAAGTCAACGGTCTACAAAATCTCCAAGGCAAGGAAAAATCCGGTCAAACTCAAAAACGCGGTCAAACTAAATCAAATTTCGCTTAAAAAGCTAAACCACGATTAAAACAATGCTAAACAAAAGGATTGGGGTCGGGATCTTACAACAAGAAGTGTACCTTCTACTACGTTGCCTGCTGCCTCTGCATCAGCTCTGTTGACAGCATACAGTTATGCCCTGTTCTGCCCTTGCTGCTGTCTGCCCTGCTGTGTATTTCTGTTCTGATTCTGAGGACGCTGATTCTGATTCTGATTTTGCCCATGCTGACGGGCCTGTTGTTGCTCTTGTGGCCTATACTGCTGTTGTGGTGCCTATTGCTGTAGTGGCCTTGCCTGATTTTGGACTACTAACGCATTCTGAGGTGGTGCCTAATGCTGTGCTCCCTGCTGCTGTCTATTCTGTCTTTCTGGCCTCGGGCATTCCCTTATTTGGTGGTTCATCGAACCACATCTAAAGCATGCTCCTGTAACAAGACGACAATTGGTACTCTCATGATTCTTCCCACAGTGGATACAAACCACTGGATTCTACGCATTTTGCTCTTGCCTTGGCCTCTTATTCTGATTGTTCCTCTACTGATTGTTCTGCTGCTGGTGGCCCTGACCCTTTCCTTGAACTCTGAGAATCTTGTTGTGGAAGTTCTCAAACTTATAGGCTCTCTTGACAGCTTCCTCAAATGTGGTGGGTGACACTACGCCGGTGGCATCTCTCTCAATGATAGGATGAAGTCCCTCAAGGAACTTTGCTATCTTTTTCTTCGCTGTATCTACCAACTCTGTAGCATATCGGGACAATCTCTAAAACTTGGTGAGGTATTCGAGGACTGTCATATTTCCTTGTATGAGTTGCTGAAACTCGGCTGCCTTTTGCTTCTTCACATGTGCCGGTACATATTTGTCTCCAAACTGTTCCTTGAAGTTAGTCCATTGCCGTGCATCCGCTGTTGTTCTGTATCCTGCCTTAATGGTCTTCCACCATATATCTGCCAAGCCCGTGAACATGGATGCGGAAAGTTGCACTTGTTCCTTGCCTGTACATGTGAAGATCTCGAAGATGTTTTCTGTGTGTTCGAGCCAATCATCTGCAGTCATTGGATCTTCTGTCCCAACAAACTCTTTCGAGCCTCTTTTCCTGAAGCGTTCGTATAGTACATTGGGATAATTTACCCTATTATTGACCACACCTGGTGGTGCGACTGGAATCTGTTCTGGTCTCCTCTCTCGCACACCCAATAACTGTGCCTGCACTCGAGCCATCTCCCTTGCATGATCTTCGTCCTTCTTAGCCATTTGCTCTTGCAATTTAGCTTGTGTTTCATGTGCTAGTGCTTGGAGTCTAGCCTGGCTTTCATTGGCCTGACGTTGCTGGTCTAACATGGCCTGCATCATTTGTTAAAATTGATTCTGCATATTGATATCCTGTGTATCCTCTGTAATAGGCTCTATGATTTCACTGTTACTAGCAATGTGATTATCGCTTGCTGCTCGTTTGCGAGGTGGCATAACGTAGCAAAATAAATTGTTAGCATAGAAAATCAAGCGTAGCGTGGTTACACATTGCTCACACGATTCTATCTAACGAGAGTTAAACGAATCCTCGCCACGTCCTTAAGATTTCTAGTTTCTTTTAATTGCCTGAAACATGTCCCGCTCTGATACCAGTCTGTCGCGACCCCGGACCGGGTCATGAGCCTAATCCGGGATCCGACGAGCGATGATGCCGCGCCACGTGCATCTCTTTAGCTAATCCGCACACGGAATTAAGAAAACATTTATCCGTGCACGTGATTTCCGACAGGGTTCCGCGGTGAGGATTACACATCCCATTCATTTACATATAAACTTATCAGATACATATTTGATATTGCGGAAGCGTGTAGCAAACCATAGTCGTACTATTCCATTCTATAGACAAGACTGATTTATAATTGATATGACAAATATCAGAATGAGCAATGATCATTAGCATACTTCCCAAAAGTAAAGTTAGATGTTTATACAAAAGACCAGTTAATTAGTTGCCCCAAAATAATGGTCAACAAAGACCAATACATGACAAAAGAATAAACCCAAAAGATGTTGAATAACAACTCCCAAAACATGACGCATCTCTAAGCTTGACCGAATGTCTACATGACATCGTCAGCTTGCCACTAAATTACTCGCTGCGGTTCATCAACCGCCTCCTCGGGCTCCTCCTCAATGCCAATAAGTTCGGGACCTGAGTACCAAAATAAATGGATCGGACACGACGGTCTGGCAGGGGGTGAAAAGATATGACAATAAAACAAAACAATGATACCTTGCAAGAGTGTAGAAAACATGTGTATAAATAATGAATTTCATAAAAGACAATGCATCATTTATTAAATAATGGCATGAGCGATATAAAGCAATAAAGGTACCAAGAATAAGGAACCGTCAAGATGGCAACCACACAAAGCTAAATCCTCTCTCATAAAAGTGATGAGAGCACATCGGGGCGTTGACCTAAGTCACACAAGGTGAGGAGAGTCAACGATTAAATATAAGTACATATAAACCTATACGGGACCACGGTAGCGAACCGGGTATATCGGGGCGAGGCGGGACCCATGCTGCAGCTGGTATAACAGAAGGGGGATCTCCAAATCGGTGGATCAAACCGATAAGGTTATCCAAGCTTAGTGGTGCCGACTCATAGGTCACATGCGAAAAATCAAAACAATGGAATACATGTAATGGAACGGGGTGCCAATGGCACAAAAGACAATGGCATCGGGACGGGCCTAAACGGATTAGCAATATGCCAAAACAATACCTTCGGGACAAGTCCATATCATATGATATGATGTCAAGATAAACATGGATGGATTTCCAACATTCTCATGGCTAAGTGTTGAAGGTCCAAGATTTGAATTAATGTAGATAGGGTCTCGTTTGTCAATTTAGTATTTATTTGGTACTCCATAAGAATTAGAGACAACCCGGGACCTTACGCACATTGATAAGTCTACAAGACCTTTAATAAGATTAGGGTGATGAGGATTTTTCTACAGTATAGTCCCATACGTTTCTCCAAAAGAAACCAAGAAGAAATTGACCATTGGTTAGCTCCTCGGCTGATGTCAGTCAGCCGACAGGTCTTTGTCGGTCAGCCGGCAGGGTTCTGTCGGTCAGCCGACGCTACAGTATCAGAATTTGTGGAAAAATCCAGCTCTCTGGAAATGGAGTCGAGAGTCTGTCGGTTGGCTGCCGGTCGACCGACATGGGGATGTCGGTCCGCCGACAGCCGACCCATAGAAATTCTGGCTGATTGCCGCTTTCTGGAATTGGGACCGAACTGGTGTCGGTCACCTATCGGTTAGCCGACACCTCTGCATCAGAAAATTTCAGAAGTTTACAGCTCTCTGAAAATGGGACCGAGGGCTGTCGGCTCGCTGTCAGTTGGATGTCAGTCAGCCGACAAGCTGACCGACAGCTGCGAACACAGCATTTCTGAAGCAGATTTTCAGTCCTTTCTTCCTCCGAACTTCCCTCATTTCCATACATCAACTCCCTATAATATTTGAGCTAACGGAACTCCTCCATTCCATCAATCAAACTTCCATTCTTCCATCAAATCATCCATAAAATGGATCAAAACCCTTCATCCCATTCATCTCAACCATAAAAGAAAAATCATAAAAATCCACATAAAAATTATTTAAGTTTAACACAAATCAAAGTAACATTTCCAAGAAATTACTAAGCAAGAAAACACATTAGTGAGTGCATTTCAAAGTCAATAAAAGACATGACATAAAACAAGGTTTAATAATGAAAATTCAAGAATATGCACAATGTGATTTAGCATCAAGTAAATCGTTTCATCCACTTGCCTTAGGTCCAAGCAAATTCAAATTAAGCCACTAATCACCTCTCCAAGCTATAAACACCAAATCTACACAAAAACCCCCAAATACAAGACCCAAAATATCAAAACCAAATTAAAACAAAGGGAAAACTTCCAATAATGAAAATGGAGTTTCTCCAAGGCCAAATAAACAAGAATCTAGGAGATGGAAGAGATCTCTTACTTGTAAGGTTCTCAAACGAGCAAGGAGAAATTTGAAGTTGACGGTTTGCTCTAAAAATGGTACCAAGAGAAAGCTCTTACAAAGGTGAACAACATTAGTGAAGCACTTCTCTTGATTTGGCAAGAGTTTGATGGTGTTAATAGATGAAGAAGACAAGAAGAAGGGAGGCAAACGTGGCTGCTGGAATCTCCTTCTCTTAGCACAGTAATTAGGTCAACAAATGGGAATGGAGAAGATGGGTTCCCTTTTATACAAAGAGTGGAGTGGGTCCCACAACTTAAAATACTTCTCGGGCTCAAAACATCGACTCCGGGGCCTCAAATGACTTCAACGAAGAAGACAAAGTTGTTCGATGAAATTTCTAGTTTTCAAAAAGTATATGTTTTGCAAGTTTTGGTGACATTGAAAATCATGTCCAGATTTAGGGTAGAAAGAATGTTTTGCCCTCAAATTGAGAAAAGTCTGATTTCGGGCCCTCGAATGAGAACGAGGTCAACACGAAAGTTGTAGAGAATAATAAGATAAGTCAAACGAGATTAAAAACATAATTTTCGGAAATCATGATTGAACCCCCAAGCTCACGAAACTCCGTAAGAAGAACCCTCAAAGGGTCCTACAAATCAAGAAGGCTCTCAAAATTCCCCAAAGCTATTATAAAAGCTATTCTAACCCAAAACTAAATAAAAATCCACTAAACACACTTAGAGCTAAAGCACGATTTAATTAACACTAATCGGAGTCACTCGGGTCGGGGTCTTACAATACCAATAAGAAAAATACACATGAATCAATATCATAACCATCCATTTTAAAAATAAAATGACTAGAGAGCATAAGGATGGATGTTTAGGTTCTAGTATGGTAACTACAAAAATAATTAAAGAGCACAACCATACATGGAACAAATAAATATTTGCATAAAGAATGTAACTAAATGAGCAAAGATGCAAATAGCTTAAAACAACATTCATTTCCATTTGAAATGACATAATCAAATACATAAGGAAATGAGTACATGGAACATGCTTTGATGAATATAACTAATGATGTTTTAAAGCAATTCCATGCAAACAACCTTCAAATCATAAACAAAATCCAACAATGGACAAAATGAGTATGAAAATGAAGATAAAACATTTTTCAATTTGTATTCCAAAGAATATAACTACAAGGGCTCATACAAATTGAACACATATTTTCCATACCAAAGGATATAACTATTAAGATCAAGGAAAATTTAAATTGATTCAAATCATTTGTTAATTTTAAAGAAAAATCTTACTATAACATTCAAACAAATGATTTTGTAAAATCAATTGATTATGTAGGATCTAGCTATGAAAGCTTTTGAAACCATAATCAATTGAACATGTAGAAATGCATTGCAAGATATATAACTATATGTGAGCAAGAAGGAAATCTAACATGTTGAAAATATAATAAAATGATTTTGAAAACCATGATATGAACTAGAGAAGTACATGAAGACAAAATCAATTGATTACAAATAAACGTTGCATTTTAATAAATGTAACTAAGAAAGAAACAAAATGCAAATGCAACATCATGACCAACAAAAAGATTTACCTATAAAGGAAAGGTTGGTCAAAGAGGTCCAAGGCCTTAAGGATTGTCTAAGTATCTAACTTTGGGAATCCACCTAAGTTCTTGTGAGGGATGGTCTTTGAGGTCCATTTTAAAAGTCTCACCAACTATAGGAGATTTGACTTGATAAATTCTCAAATTGAGCTTATCACCATGATATTTAGAATTAACTAATTTTAGCTTTGATTAGTGATTAGTCTTTTGTGGTTGGTGAGTTTTCTTTTTAGGGGATTGATTTCTTTTCTTCTTATTCCCTCCATTTATTTGACTTTTGAATTTAAGATTTAACTTTGTAACTTTCTTCAAAAGTTCTTGCATGTTTTGATTTAAAGGAGATAGATTGAGAAGCTTTTTATTTATAGATTTTTATAAAGTTGGTTTAACTTGTTTAAACTTTTTAGAATCTATTTTAGGAGGCTCCTTTTTAATAGGTTTAACTTGTTTAGTCTTCTTGGAGTCTTCCTTGATTTTTAGTGTCTTATCCATCATAAAGTTTGATTTTACTTTCTTTGGTTCAAAGATGGGTTTAGACACATTGCTTCTCCTTTGTTTGCACTTAAACCTAAAATGTCATTCAATGCCACAATAATTGCATTTAGTCATGGGCAAAGAAGTGTGAGTGCTAGAGAATGAGGACTCACCTTTCACAAATGTGTTGGTGAATTTAGGGTCATGTGAAATATTCCTATCATATCCAAGACCCGTCCTATCTCTTTGAGATTTACCCAATTTCAATAACTTTTCAAATCTTTCTTCACTTTGGGTAAATTTGCACTCATACTTTTGTTTGTAGATTTCAAGTTGAGTGACTTGGTTTTTAAGGGTTGAGTTTTCATTTTTAACTTTTGTTAGTTCAAGTTCAATTCCCTTAAAATTGTTTAGCTCTTCATGGGCAAGTTTTAATTCAAGTTTAACTTCATTAAAAACATTGGATCCAAGTTCTAGAGTATTTATCTTATTTCGAGTATTAGATAAATTTTCTTTAGTGATAGTCAACTTAGATTCAAGATTGTTAATGTTTTCATCTTGCTTTCGTAATTGATCTCTTAGTTTCAAGATTTCCTTTTTAAGATTATCACAACTTAACTTTAATTCAATTAATTCATCTTGAGCATTTTGTAGGTTATGCAAAGAGATCATAAACTTAGAGTCTACACAATTTGTTAATTCTTCTTTCTCTCTAAGTTCATCTTTTGAAGAAACTAATTGTTTGTTCAGACTTATAGATTTTTCTTCTAATCTTTTATTCGTTTTAACAAGTTCTAAGGCAAATGTACATAATAATTCATCATAGTCTTGTTGAATGTCATCTTCATTTTTATTAATTTCTTCTTTTTTTAATTTAAGTTTAGATTCAAGTTGAGATACTTTAAATTCAATGTTTGAATCTCCAATAGATGGAAGAAGAATGGATCTAGAAGAATCTACAAAGTCTAGCATAGTGGAATCCATTCTAATGATTTTCATGCAATGCACAACTAGGGTCTAAACTCTAGGTTTTTACACCTAATCAAGAGTTCCAAACACTTGATCCTAAAATGTAGAGCACGAGGCTCGGATACCAATTGAAAGTCCAAGGGATCCTAACCCTAGGGGGGGGGGGGGGTGGTTGAATAGGGTGATCTACACTTAATGACTAATTAAGACCAATTTTAACTTCTTTAAAATAAACTAGTCACATGTGATGATTAACATACAAAATGCGGAAGCTTAAACAAAACAACCACCACAACACAAAGATTTATAGTGCTTCGGCCTCAATGCCTACATCCACTACCGGCTTGTGACTCAACACTCCACCGGATTTCCACTAATATGCTTTCAAAAGGCTAAGCAATAACCTCTATAATATGCTTTCCAAGGATAAGCAATAACCTTACAATGTTGTTTTTCTAGGCTAAACAACAACCCATACACAATGCTTTTAATTGGCTAAGCAATAACCTTACATGAAAGATTTCTCTAAAGAAAGTGTTTACACAAAACACTCTAAGAGATTACAATTTAAGCTCAAATAAAATGCCTCTAAGTAGGCGGATATGAAATTGATAATATAACTCACACAACACTATGAATGCAAAGATGAATGCTCATGAAGTGTGTGATTGAAAACTTCAATCAAGTTAAAAATAAAAGCTCAATCAATATTTGCTTAATGCATTTAAAAGTTTAAAGCACAAAAAAGATTTAATTGAAGTTTAATGTTGTTTTCAAAAATATTTAACTAATGATCAAATGAATGAAAACAACAAATATGATTCAACCAAGGAAATCAAAACATGTTATGTAAGAAATCAAAGGTTTTAGCAAAACATGATTTATAAAGTTTTAATACAAAACTTGGTTTGAATCAAGGGTGAAGAATCCAATAACTAAAATCAAAGATTAAGAGAAGAATGGATTCAACACATCATAGTTAATATGCTTAAAATCATTTACCAATAATTTAGAGAAAGCATAAAAACATATGATTAATAAAGGCAAAGCTTACTTGGTGGTTTAACTTCATTAATCCAAGCTTTAGCTTTTCCTAATGGCCCATTAGCCTTCCGTAGCTTTTCCCCTTTCTTTGGCCTCAAAGCTATTTAAGAATGGCTTAAAAATTATCAACTTTGGCCAAAGGGATGAGCTTGCTTTTATAGAAAAAAGCTGCCAACGGCTACCCCTGTCGGTCGACCGACAGAAAGACCGACACCTCAACGGTCACTAAGCAATGGTCATGCTTTCAAAAGTTTTCTGACCGTTATACATCTGTCGGTTAACCGACATGAACCGACACCTGAACCGACGAAGGGACCGACAAAGAAAATCTGAAATTTGTAGCTCTCTGGAAATGGAATCGACAGAGGCTCTCGGTTGGCCAGAGTTCATTTGTCGGTTGACCGACACCTTGACGTTGGTTGACCGACAGCCTGATACAAAAAATCCCAACTTTACATATTTTAAAGTATTTTCTTGAGGGGATTTTTGAGCCATTAAATCAAGCATGGAAACATGATTTAAACTCATTTAAGTGCATTTAAAATCATTAAACATAAAAATCCAAATATAATTTGAAACTTTGAAACATGGTCTAGCTTGATTTATGAAAAGATCTTTTCGAAAACAAATGCATCCAAGATTTAAATCCAAAACATGCACAACCTATAAGATTTGCAATATTTACAACAATGCATGTATACATCCAGATTTCAAGATTTTTAACGCAATGCATGTGTGAAAATTCATGAGATGCTAAAATAACAATGCATCCATCAAATTGCAATACACAAAATCCCTAATACTTTTTATGGTTCAAAACATGGTAAAAAACTTCCCTAAAGTTAAAAATATATTCAAGAAGGCTTTTTCAAAATTCCAACTCAAAGAGAGACCAAATTGAGTAAAAACTATCCAAAATACAGTTGTGTTGCGACCCCGGACTGGGTTATGAGCCTAATACGAGATCATCGCGTGCGACTAATGATGTCACGCCATGTGCATTTCTTTGGTTGGCTAATCTGTACATGGGATTAAGGAAAACATTTCATCCGTGCACGTGATTTCCCACAGGGTTCCGTGGTGAGGATTTCACAATTCAATCTTTCACATATACATGTCAAGTACATTTTCGGGATGCGGAAGCATGTAGCAAATCATATTCATACCATTCCATAAACAAGACTGAGTTCATAATTGTAGACAACATAATATCAGAATGAGCAATGATCATATAGCATTTCCCAAAAGAGTAAAGTTAAATGTTTATACAAAAGATCAGTTAATTGAATTGCCCCAAAAATAATGACCAACAAAGGCCAGTACGACCAAAAGAATAACTCCCCAAAAGATATGAAACAAAAACCCCAAAATGTGTCACATCTCTAAGCATGATCGGATGTCTACATGACATCATCAGCTTGCCACTCAATCAGACGCTGCGGTTCACCAACCGTCTCCTCATACTCCTCCTCAAAGGCAATGGGATCTAGACCTGAGTACCAAAATAATGGATCAGAACGATGGTCTGGCAGGTGGGTGAAAAGATGTAACAATAAACTTAAAACAATGATACCTTGCGAAAATATTGAAAACCTGTATAAACAATGAGTTTCATAAAGAAAATGCATCATTTATTAGAAAAGACATGAGTTGCATAAAACAAGTAAAGGTACTAAGAATTAGGAACAAGCAAGATGGCAACCACACAAAGCTAAATCCTCTCTCACTAAAGTGAAGAGAGCTATCGGGCCGTTGATCTCAGTCACACGAGATGAGGAGATTCAACGATCATATATAAATACATATAACTAGACAAGACCACGGTAGCGAACCGGGTAGCAAGACGGAACAGGATCCAGGCTGCAGCTGGCAGGACAAAAGGGGGATCTCCAAGCCGATGGATCAAACCGACAAGGTACATCCAAGCTTAGTGGTGCCGACTCATAGGTCATGTGTAAGAAAACAAAACAAGTATATGTATGAATGGGACATGATGCTCGTGGGCATAATAATTCATTTGCATCGGGTCAGGTACAAGCGGGTTAGCAAAATGCTAAAAACATGAATTCCGGTACTTTCAGGACAAGTCTAGTCATGTTACATGAAGTTCGAAATCTAAGAGTAAAAATTTGGGTAAAATCAAATACAAGTGGATTCCTATACATTTCCGGGCCAAACATTGAGGATCCAAGATTTGGATCAGTGTGAATAGGGCCCCGTATGTCGGTCATGGTATAAATTGGCACTCTTGGGGAATTTGAGACATTCCGGATCCTTATACACATTGACAAGTTTAGAAATCCTCGACAAATTTCTATAATGGGATTTCTCCTTCCTTCGGACTCCATTCTACGCCTTAAAAGTCCTTACATTGCATTGGGGCTCCAAACAAAACCTCCCCAAGCCTAAAAACTGTGTTTCAAGTCTTCAAGCATTGACCCAAGCCTGATAGATTGTTCGCTCGGGCGAACAACTCTCTTTGAGGGGTTCGTTCGAGCGAACTTGGGTTCACTCGAGTGGACCTGCTCGGATCAGGTTGGCTTGAGCGATCAGAAGGTTGGCTTGAGCCAACAAGGTTCTGTGACGGGTTCGCTCGAGCGATGTGTCAAGGCCGCTCGAGCGAACTGTCCAGAAACCTGTTTTCTATGTATAGTTCGGCTCTTCTTCTTCTCCTCTTATCATACACTTTTGAGCACCCATTTAACATACATTTGAGGGTCTCTAAACCTCCTTTAAAACCTCATATAATCCTCCATTCAATCCCATCCATTCTTCCATCAAATCATCCACAAAATGAATCAAAACCCTCCATTCCATTCATTTCAATCACAAGAGAAATAATCATAGAAATCCACATGTAGTAGTTCAATGTTTGAACACAATCAATGTAGCATTTTCAAGAGGCTAATAAGCTAGAAAGATACATCAATGTGTACATTTCAAAGTTAATAAAAGGCATGACATGAGACAAGGTTTTAAGCAAATCAAACCATTAATGAAAACAAGTATAAGTATAAATCATGATTAACATCAAAAGATCATTCCATCCACTTGCCTTTGGTCCAAGCTAAGCAAAACCAAGCTATAATCACTATCAAGACAAGCCTACAAGCAAAGCCAAGAAAACCCCCAAATACAAACCCTAAAATCATCAAAACCAAGCAAGAAGAAGAGAAAACTTTCAATAATGAAAATGGAGAGTCTCAAAGGCTAAACAAACATGAATCTAGAAGATTAGGAAGATCTCTTACTTGTAAGCTCTTCAAATAAGCAAGGAGAGCTCAAAGGAAGCTCTAATGGTGATGGATTGCTATACAAAAGGTATCCAAAGGAAGCTCTTGAGAAGATGAAGGAGATTGTGAAGTTCCTCTCTTGATTTGGCAAGTGTTAGTGTGGATTTAAGATGAAGAAAGCAAGAAGAAGAAGGAAAACCTAGGGCTGCTGGGATCTCTTCTTTTTCAATAGTGATTAGGGCAAGAAGAAGAAATGAGGGAGAATGGTTACCTTATATAGCAAAAGGAGGGTGGGTCCCACAACTTAAACTTCTTGTTGGGCTAAAAACATGGATTTCGGGACCTGAAATGAAATCGACGAAGAAGGCAAAGTTGATCGGCGAAATCTCTAGTTTCCAAAAAATATATGTTTTGCGGGTTTTGGTGACATTGAAATTTGTGTCCAGATTTTGGATAAAAAGACTATTTTTCCCTCAAATTGCGAAAAGTCAGGTTTCGGGATCTCGAATGGGGACGATGTCAACATGAAAGTTGTAGGGATTAACAAGAAGAGTTTAGCGGGATTAAAACATGAATTTAAAGAAATCATGAATAAACCCCCAAGCTCACGAAAAATCGTAATAAGGACCCCCAAAGGGTCCCACCAATTCCAAAGGCTCTCAAAATTTCCCAAAGCTATTTAAAAAGCTATTCTAGTCCCAAACTTAATCGAAATCCACTAAACACACTTAGAGCTAAAACATAACTTAATTAACACTAATCGAGTTCTCTCAGGTCGGGTCTTAAGTCCTCTACGCCTTAGGACATTTGGTCCTCCAAATGAGAATCACAACTCACCTCCGGTAGTAGATGCGGATATTTCTTCTGTACTTGATCTCGTAGTTCCCACGTTGCCTCTTCCGGTCCATGATTTTTCCAAAGTATTTTGACCCACTGAATAGTACGTGTTCTCAACTCTTGTTCTTTGGTATCGATGATCTAAATAGGCTTCTCAACATATGTAGCATCTTCTCGGATTTCCAATGGTTCATAACGAAGTATATGCAATCTATCAAGAACGTACTTCTTCAGCATTGATACATGAAAGACATTGTGTACGCAGGAGAATTCGGGTGGTAAAGCTAATCGGTAAGCCATGTCACCAATCTTACTCACTATATCATATGGTCCGATGTACTTCTGAGATAACTTGCCCTTCTGTCCAAACCTCAAAGTTCCCCGAGTCGGTGACACTTTCAAGAAAACCTTATCTCCTTCCTTGAACTGTAGATCCCTTCGGTGAGAGTCTGCATAACTCTTCTGTCTACTCCGGGCTGCTTTCAGACGTTCTTGAATCAACTTGACCTTGTCACTTGTCTCACTCACCATAGCTGGTCCATGGAAACTGTGAGTGCCAACTTCTTCCCAACAAACAGGTGTCCTACACCTTCTGCCATACAATGCCTCGAAATGCGCCATTCCAATGCTCGAGTGGTAACTGTTGTTGTAAGCGAACTCACACAATGATAAGGCTTCATCCCACTGAGTCTTGAAATCTAACATGCAATCTCAGAGCATATCCTCTAGGGTCTGAATTGTTCTCTCTGACTGACCATCGGTCTGTGGGTGATAAGCTGTGCTGAACTGCAACTTCGTACCCATAGATTCATGTAATGTCTTCCAGAATCTCGAGACGAATCTGTTGTCCCTCTTAGAAGTAATTGAAATTGGCTGTCCATGTCGACTGACAATCTCACTGACAAACAACTGTGCCAAAGTTAATATATGCATCTTCTTCCCAGTCCTTATGGGAAGGAAATGAGCTGATTTGGTGAGACGGTCCACAATGACCCAAATGGCATCATTGCCTCTGCTAGTCCTTGGTAATCTCGAGATGAAGTCCATGGTAATATGTTCCCATTTCCATTATGTGATATCTAACGACTGTAACAACCCTGGAGGTTTCTGATGTTCTGCCTTTATCAACTGACAGGTCATACATCGGGAGACAAATGCTGCTATCTCTCTCTTCATGTTGTTCCACCAAAATCTGCCCCTCAAGTTCTGATACATCTTGGTACTGCCCGGCTGCATAGAGCACTTAGTACTATGAGCCTCTGTCATGATATCATTCCTCAAGTCCTCTATGTTAGGCACACATAGATGGTCTTAGTAGTACAAAACTCCATCCATAATACGAAAATCTGGACGATTTGCTGTATGTTCTGAAACTCTGGCCAACTCTGGGTCTTGCAACTAATTCTCCTTGATCTTCTAAATGAAGGAAATGGAAGTCATTTGGACTAGAATTTGAGTAAAAGTTGGCCATTGTCCGATTGGCAGGGTGTAATAAAACATTGTATCTTAAGTCAATTTTTGGTTAACATCTAGGGATCAAAGATTGATGAAATCTTCCTTGGAGTCCACGAATATATTTAAGTAGATTTTTCTAAAGTTTCAGAGTAAATAGAAGTTATTTGGGCCAAGAACCACGCAAAAACTTACTGAAGAAAAAAACTCTCGAGACACTTTAGAGTCAATGTTCGATTAGTCACTCATTGTGCTAAAACTGCATGTGGTGCCCCTTTTTCAAATTAAAAAATGTTCAACCTTCTTCATCTACTTCAAAGGGCTATAATAGGACCCTTGGATGGGCACTTAAAGGGACAAAAGACAAGAATTGAAGAGAGTTCTCACGAAACCAATAAACCTCTATTCAAAGAAAAACCTCTCCTAACTCCCATAACTACCTCTAAAAAGGTAAAACTCTACCCAAAGCTCTACAAAACTCACCAAGAACTTCTGAAATTGGTGCTTAACCTCTAGAGTATAATCCAAAGGATAAAGCCAAGTTTCGATAGTCTTTTATCAGCCGTTTTACATACAAAAGCCATGATTTTTAAGGATCTTCTTTGTCTTTCTCACTTATAAGAGTATGAAAGTCCTTGACTCCAAAAAACTATTATGCGCGCACTTGTCATATTGTATGTCCCAATCCAGTGGATGATGAGAATAAATTCATTTATTATCATAATTGATTTATAATTTCATTCTTCATTCATGAGATGAATGGGATTTTATTTTATGGTTGCACATAATTAATATAAAATGACATGATTGTTCATGAGATGAGAAGCACCTATGTGAGGCCTGTTGACACCAAAAATGTCACTTTGCCTCTTCATGCACTTTCAACATCAAGAAGCTACATGAAGCCACATCCTACCAATAAGTAATGCTACTTCAAACATCAAATCTTACCAGAATCAAACAAAAACTGCAAGATGTTGGGATTGGTGTATGCCCTAAAGCCCACTAGCTGCATTCTCATCTTTTGTTACTGGATATTTACTGGTTATTTAATGGAAAGACTCTTTTATGCTTAAACATATATATATATATATGTATGGTTGTGTAAGGCCCATTGTTTTTAGTAAATGAATTAGGTGTGTAGTGTCTACACACAGATAGGTCTAATTCATGGACAACTGGAAACATCATATTTGTTCATAACTGAAAGATGGAGCTGGGCACTTCATCTTGGTAGAAGTTATAATGAGATACTCTCCTATATAGGGTGACATACCTAAGTCACGGGAGGGCTTTCCCGGATCTATCTCATTAGTGCATGTGTCATGCATTGAACAGGACCGTTGTAGGTGTGATCTCTAAAATAGTACTATCACAGAAAAGAGATCAAGTCACCTCATGCTACTAAGTAACCGGTGCTCTTAATCTTGAGCATTTGTGGATGAACTGACGAAGTCAAGTTCTTGTGCTTTAATTCACTATGGGTGAGATTCTATTCATGGGTCAACAGCTCTGTGTTTTGGGTACTCGGACTTGATCAGTTGGGAGGTGCAGATGCAATATAGAATCTATGCCATCTGATGGTGGAATAATCGTCCCCTTAGAATTATCCGATTAATCATCAAAATCTAAGATCTTAGTATATGGATGTTCCATATGAATATTGAACTTGTGGGTCGCTCCCTGGATCAAGAGAATGATATTCGAATGATGATTATGTTTAAGGATATGAAGTTCTAAGGTTTAGATGTAATCGGGAAGGTTGATAGTACATATGATAACCTGACTCGATTATGGATGTTACATAGAGGGGCATTCAGGTCATTACACTTAGTAGGTCGAAGACAACCGTCATTTTATGACGAGCTTATTATAATATATATTTGTCCTTGGAGTTCAACCATAACTCTCTAGTGGAATGAGTTAAGGTTAAAATGATCTTTTTATTGCTATGGGTTTAGCATGGACATTTTGGTCATTTTGGGAGCCAATGGCAAATATGTCTTTTGGTCCCTTCTCTAGTCACTTACCAAGATTGGCATGGTTTCCTAAGATGTTTAGATAACATAAGGATGAACTATTTTAGTGGAAAAATAATTTTGAGTTTGAATTCAAATAGGCCTTTGATGGCATACATGAATTTAACTCTAGATAAATTGTATGTGGGCCATGGTGTGCATTGATATGTGGGATGTCCATAATAGGATTTCCATGGGTAAGGTTTCCAACTTTGAGTAGGACTCTACTTGGAAAGTTGGACTCCTCTTTGGATTAGTATTCCTATGAGTTAGTTTCCTTTTTGGATTAGGAACTTAAAATTAGTAAGTTTTCTACAACTAGTATTACTAATTGTATGGAAAGTTCCTTTTAGTTTCCTTTTCTAAATTGGAGTGTTTCTTAAAGGAAGTAAGTCTTTCTTGGACATCCATGAGAATTAGGAAAGATAAACTTCTAGGAAAGGTTTCCTAAGTTTCTATAAAAGGGAGAGAGCCTTCCCTTGGACGTCCTACACCATAACAAGGAGAATTACAAAGGTTGCACACGTCCAACACACTTTGTGAAACACTTTGCAAGTATCCTAAGAGTGCCCCACACGTCCAGCCCCTTGAAGTCCTTTCTTCTTCCTTGAAGAAAGTTGAGGTCTGAGATTTTTCATGAGAAAAATAGTTCTTATTTCCTAGATTAAGATCCCACCATCTTAGCCAATCAGATTTGGAAGTGAGATAGAGGAGAAGATCAAAGGCAATACTAGTGCAAGAAAATTCCAGCAACTTGTTTGCAAATTGCAAGTCTGAGTTCGCGCCTTTGGATCTATTTTTTCAGAGATTTGAAGTCTACAAATCTTCGAGGTAATAGTCTTCTATCATCTCTATTAATTAGACACATGTTGGTCATGATTTAATGGAGTTTCTATGCGATTCTTTATGGCTGATTTCCGCTGCTTAGTGCAGAAATCAGATTTTTTAAAATCTGTCATGCTTTGCATCAGCCATAGTAGTCTCTTTATGTGAAGTTTCAGATCTGAATCGCGGTTTCCTTCAGTGGTATCAGAGCCACTCCATGTGAAATCATGATCCCATGTTGTGTGTAATTAATCCTAGATTGATTATGGGTATGGTGGCACCCTATTAAAGTTATGTTGTGATGCATGTTGTGTGCAAGTTTCATTAACAATGCTGGAATTTATTTTCCAGATTTTTTTAATGATGCACATAGTGTTTTGCATGCACTAACCTCTTTGTTTGCAGTCATATATTGCATCCTTGATGGTTCGCATGATTGTTATGTGGATTTGGATGTTTTTTAATTAGTTGGAAAGTGTACGATTGCGCGGTTAGCAATCATAGGAAGTTGTAAAGTTTCCTTAATTTATTCCAACTAGTCTTGATGTAAGCTTTCTTGAAAAGCATAGGAATCTCCAATGTAATTTTGGTTTTGTTTTTCATGGGTTTGCTTGTATAAATCAATTTATGGAAACGAGCAAGAAAAGGAAAGTTTCAAGACAAGAAGGTTGCAAGAAATTGGAGTCCTTGGAGATGAAGGAGTCAAGACTTCTAGATGCATGAGGAGTCCTAATTCGATTAGGATTTGAAATCCTAAGAGCAAGGAGCCATCAAGGAATGCATACTTTTATTTGCTTTTATATATGGAATGCATGGTTGAATGCTTTATATAATTGCTATAATTGTCACCTAGAAACATGGCCACCGTTAGGTTCTAAAATTGGCATCTTTATTGTATTAGATTGTTTTTAGTTTGGCAAATTGTTTTAAATGGAACTTAGACCAGCACCTTCTATTTGTCTAAGGTTTAAAATTGGATAGGGTTTAGTTTATCTTGGTACCCTTGGTTTCCAAAGGAGGCTAAACTAAAATCTAATTAGATGCTACCTATGGGTTTTCATAACCCAAGATAGGTTTTTGACTCTTTGAAGGGATTTGCTCAAATGTTTTAAAGCAAAGGTTATTTAATTTTAAGATGACTTAAGTTATGAATTTAATTAACCAAGTTTGCTAGATTTAAAAAGAGCTTTTGAGTAAAACAATGTAAAGGTCAAAAAGTATAAACCCTAGCGATAAATAATCAAGTGGGAGAGGGGTTTTAGGAAAGACCCCACGGCCTTCCATTCTCGGTTCATATTACCTCATTAAAGTGTTAGTGGGAACGGCCATCCCTTCGGTGGAGTTCTTTAACTAAAGAACGCTTTGATGGGTTAATGGGTGAACTAATGTGAATATTCATAATGAGGTGTTAGTAGGAGCGGCCATCCCTTCGGTGGAGTTCTTTACTAAAGATCACTTCTATAGAATGTCAATGAAGTGTTGGTGGGAGCGGCCATCCCTTCGGTGGAGCTCTTTTCTAAAGTTCACTTCTAGGAAGGATAAAAGTCTCGTCCCTTCGGAAGACTTAATCATAGACATTCTGGGAATTTCATAAGAGATGGTTATACACTTGACATAAGATGGTGATGACCTCTCCTTAGGAGTTAAAGGGTTATTTGTCATATGAGGCCAAACCAATCAGTGATTGGACTACCATTGGATGTATATCCAGATAGTGATAATCCAAATAAGTCTGTCTTAATTCAACGTGACTGTAGGCTCGGCCATCCCTTCGATGGAGGGTCTATGAGGAGGTTGAAACACTGATACATTATAATTGGGGTTGAATAATGTAAAAAGTTATTTGTGCTTTGTTTTTCCTCTTGTAACAAGCACCATATGCATATTACATATATACTGCATGTCTAATTATAAACCGTTTTATATCCAGAAAGAGATGGGAAAAGACTCTTTTAGTCCGTTGATGTGCATTCTTCGTGAGAATAAACTGACTGGCCCTAACTACGTAGATTGGAAAAGAAATCTTGACATAGTACTCACAGCCGAGGAGTACAAGTATGTCTTGCTGGAAAACTGTCCCGATATTGATGCTAATTCTACTGATGACCAGCGAGAGGCTGAAAGGAAATGGAAGAAAGCGAACAGCATGGCTAAATGCTACATGCTCGCTTCCATGTCCAACGTGTTGCAAACACAGCACGAGCAAATGGACACAGCCTATGAAATCATGATGTCCTTGTCTGAGATGTTTGCAGACAAGAGCAGGCTAGCTAGGCAAGCTGCTATGAGGACCATCATGAATGCTAGGATGGCTGAGGGAACACCTGTCAGAGAGCATATGCTCAAGATGATAGATTGTTTCAATGAAGCTGAGATTCTAGGGGCTGAGATTGATGCAGGGAGTCAGACTGACATGATTCTCAAAACTCTGCCGGAATCTTTCAATCAGTTCAAGCTCAATTTCAATATGAGCAAGATGGACATGACTCTACCTGAGTTAATGAAAGAACTCCAGGCGGCAGAGGCTATCATGAAGCCCAAAGCCCAAGCTCATTTTTTCCAGTCTTCCTCTAAACTGAACCCGAAAGGGAAGAAGTCCAAGAATAAGCAGAAAAAGGGAAAAGGGCAGAAAAAGAACAATGCTGGTAATAAGAAGGACAAGGGTATAGATGGAAAGCCCAAAGGGAAATGCTTCAAGTGTGGCCTCAAAGGTCATTGGAAGAAAGATTGTCCCAAGTTCCTGGCCTCAGTTAAGAAAGGTACATCTTTTTCATACTACATTGAAACTTGTCTAGTGGTTGATTCTACTGACTCATGGATAGTAGACTCAGGAGCCACTAATCATATCTGCAATTCATTGCAGGGGTTTCAGATAATGCAGAGAATTGAGAAAGGAGAGTTTGCCTTTAGAGTCGGAACTGGAGCTAAAGTTTGGGCAGTTGCAGTAGGAGTAGTTACCTTACATTTTCCATGTAATAGGATATTAGTTTTAAATAATGTTTTCAATGTTCTGGACATCAAGAAGAATTTAATTTCAGTTTCCAGATTAATTGAATTTAATTATTCAGTTTCTTTCCATTCTGGTATTGATATCAGTAGAGATGGAAGTATTATATGTTCCGGTAGAATACATGACAACTTATTTTATATATATCCTATTGCTCCCACTCTGCATAATGTACAACAAGAAAGCTCAACTTCCCTTAAAAGGAAAGTATCTTCAATCAATGACACATATCTTTGGCACTTACGTTTGGGTCACATTAACCTAAAACGGATTCAGAGGTTGGTAGAAGATGGGCCCTTGAGCTCATTAGATTTCGAACCTTTTCCTCAGTGCGAATCTTGTCTCAAGGGAAAGATGACCAAACGGTCATTCTCTGGAAAGGGACTTAGGTCAAAGGAGTTGTTAGAATTGATTCACACTGATGTGTGTGGTCCTATGAACAAACCGGCTCGAGGAGGGTATGAGTATTACATCACCTTCACTGATGATTACTCTAGGTATGGATATGTATACCTAATGCGACGCAAGTCTGAGGCGTTTGATAAGTTCAAACAATTCAAGACTGAGGCGGAGCTACAACTAGGAAAACATATCAAAGCCCTTCGATCCGATCGAGGTGGCGAGTACCTCCTGGGTGAGTTCAAGGAGTACCTCACACAACATGGGATTATGTCTCAGTTGTCTGCACCGGGTACACCCCAGCAAAATGGTTGTACGGAGAGAAGAAACCGTACCCTTCTTGATATGGTAAGGTCCATGATGAGTCATGCAACCCTACCTATATCTTTTTGGGGATATGCCTTAGAAGCAGCAGCATACATTTTAAATCTGGTACCATCTAAGTCAGTACCTAGGACACCACAAGAAATATGGACAGGTCGAAAACCTAGTTTAAATCATATCCACATTTGGGGTTGTCCAGCCTATGTACTGAATGATAAAGCTACCAAGCTAGAACCCAGATCGGAAATGTGCTACTTCATTGGGTATCCTAAGGGAACGAGAGGTGGCATCTTTTATCATCCTAAGGAGCAAAAAGTGCTCATCAGCACTCATGCTAGGTACTTGGAGGATGATTGTATGATGCACCAAGAGCTTAGTTGTAAAGAAACCCTTGAGGAGATTCTTCCGGGATCTCCTATAACATCTGTACCAGATCCTGAAGCGGTTAGATGAACAAGATATTCCTTTAAACACTCCGGAGCCTCGTCGTAGTGGGAGAATTTCTAGACAGCCAGAAAGATATCTAGGAGTGTCTTTTAAGACAGACTCTGAAGATCTGGTTGAGGATCCTACTAGTTATGATGAAGCAGTAACGGATATAGATGCTAACATGTGGCAGCAAGCGATGAAATCTGAAATGGATTCTTTGCATTCCAATCAAGTCTGGGAACTTGTAGATGCACCTGAAGGGATTAAACCCATAGGGTGCAAGTGGATCTACAAGAGAAAGAGAGGAGTGGATGGGAAGGTGGAAACCTTCAAAGCAAGACTGGTGGCGAAAGGATATACTCAGAAAGAGGGCATCGATTATGAGGAAACCTTTTCACCAGTGGCTATGCTTAAGTCCATAAGGATTCTCTTGGCCATCGCATGTCATTATGGCGACGAGATATGGCAGATGGATGTCAAGACAGCTTTTCTTAATGGAAGTCTTGACGAATGCATCTATATGATGCAACCAGAGGGCTTCATTGCTAGTGGCCAAGATAACATGGTTTGTAAACTTAAGAAGTCCATCTATGGACTTAAGCAAGCATCTAGAGCATGGAACATCAAGTTTAATCAGGCAGTCAAATCCTTTGGCTTTGATCAAAACATTGATGAACCATGTGTGTATAAGAAAGGAAATGGGAAAGCAGTTGCATTTTTGGTTCTATATGTAGATGACATATTACTCATAGGAAATGATGTAGGTTTATTGTCATCCACAAAGGTTTGGTTATCCTCTCAATTTCAGATGAAGGATTTGGGTGAGGCCAGCTATATCTTAGGGATCAAGCTTTTGCGTGATCGCAAGAATAAGATGTTAGCCCTATCCCAATCTTCTTACATTGAGAAGATATTGGTCAAGTTTAACATGCATGACTCTAAGAAGGGCCTCCTACCTTCTAGACATGGAGTACCACTGTCTCGAGATCAATGTCCAAAGACATCTGAAGAGATAGAGAGCATGAGGAGAGTTCCATATGCATCCGCTGTTAGAAGCCTCATATATGCTATGTTATGTACTAGACCAGATATTTGCTTTGCCGTTGGCATGGTTAGCAGATATCAGTCAAACTCTGGACCTATGCATTGGACAGCAGTTAAGCATATATTCAAGTATCTTCGGAGAACGAAAGATTATATGCTAACCTTTCGAGCAGATGATCTAACGCCATTGGCGTATAAAGACTCTGATTTCCAATCTGATAGTGACGCCAGAAAGTCTACCTCAGGGTACGTCTTTACTTTGTCAGGAGGGGCTATATCATGGAGAAGTGTCAAGCAATCCTGTATAGCTGATTCTACCATGGAAGCAGAGTATGTGGTGGCATCGGAAGCTGTGAAGGAAGCGGTATGGCTCAGAAAATTCCTGTTGGAATTGGGAGTTATTCCTGCAGTACAAAAACCGATTGTCATGTACTGCGATAACACTGGTGCTGTAGCACAGTGCAAAGAGCCCAGGAATCACAAGAAAGGAAAGCACATTCAGAGAAAGTACCACTTGATCCGGGAATTCATTCAGGATGGAGAGATAGTGGTGGAGCATATTGCTTCAGCAAATAACTTAGCTGACCCCTTCACTAAGACTCTTACTGAGAAAGTCTTCACTTCTCATGTTGAGTCTATGGGTGTTAGGTTAGGAAGCAGTGATCTTTAGTGCAAGTGGGAGTTTGTTGGGATTGGTGTATGCCCTAAAGCCCACTAGCTGCATTCTCATCTTTTGTTACTGGATATTTACTGGTTATTTAATGGAAAGACTCTTTTATGCTTAAACATGTATATATGTATGGTTGTGTAAGGCCCATTGTTTCTAGTAAATGAATTAGGTGTGTAGTGTCTACACACAGATAGGTCTAATTCATGGACAACTGGAAACATCATATTTGTTCATAACTGAAAGATGGAGCTGGGCACTTCATCTTGGTAGAAGTTATAATGAGATACTCTCCTATATAGGGTGACATACCTAAGTCACGGGAGGGCTTTCCCGGATCTATCTCATTAGTGCATGTGTCATGCATTGAACAGGACCGTTGTAGGTGTGATCTCTAAAATAGTACTATCACAGAAAAGAGATCAAGTCACCTCATGCTACTAAGTAACCGGTGCTCTTAATCTTGAGCATTTGTGGATGAACTGACGAAGTCAAGTTCTTGTGCTTTAATTCACTATGGGTGAGATTCTATTCATGGGTCAACAGCTCTGTGTTTGGGTACTCGGACTTGATCAGTTGGGAGGTGCAGATGCAATATAGAATCTATGCCATCTGATGGTGGAATAATCGTCCCCTTAGAATTATCCGATTAATCATCAAAATCTAAGATCTTAGTATATGGATGTTCCATATGAATATTGAACTTGTGGGTCGCTCCCTGGATCAAGAGAATGATATTCGAATGATGATTATGTTTAAGGATATGAAGTTCTAAGGTTTAGATGTAATCGGGAAGGTTGATAGTACATATGATAACCTGACTCGATTATGGATGTTACATAGAGGGGCATTCAGGTCATTACACTTAGTAGGTCGAAGACAACCGTCATTTTATGACGAGCTTATTATAATATATATTTGTCCTTGGAGTTCAACCATAACTCTCTAGTGGAATGAGTTAAGGTTAAAATGATCTTTTTGTTGCTATGGGTTTAGCATGGACATTTTGGTCATTTTGGGAGCCAATGGCAAATATGTCTTTTGGTCCCTTCTCTAGTCACTTACCAAGATTGGCATGGTTTCCTAAGATGTTTAGATAACATAAGGATGAACTATTTTAGTGGAAAAATAATTTTGAGTTTGAATTCAAATAGGCCTTTGATGGCATACATGAATTTAACTCTAGATAAATTGTATGTGGGCCATGGTGTGCATTGATATGTGGGATGTCCATAATAGGATTTCCATGGGTAAGGTTTCCAACTTTGAGTAGGACTCTACTTGGAAAGTTGGACTCCTCTTTGGATTAGTATTCCTATGAGTTAGTTTCCTTTTTGGATTAGGAACTTAAAATTAGTAAGTGTTCTACAACTAGTATTACTAATTGTATGGAAAGTTCCTTTTAGTTTCCTTTTCTAAATTGGAGTGTTTCTTAAAGGAAGTAAGTCTTTCTTGGACATCCATGAGAATTAGGAAAGATAAACTTCTAGGAAAGGTTTCCTAAGTTTCTATAAAAGGGAGAGAGCCTTCCCTTGGACGTCCTACACCATAACAAGGAGAATTACAAAGGTTGCACACGTCCAACACACTTTGTGAAACACTTTGCAAGTATCCTAAGAGTGCCCCACACGTCCAGCCCCTTGAAGTCCTTTCTTCTTCCTTGAAGAAAGTTGAGGTCTGAGATTTTTCATGAGAAAAATAGTTCTTATTTCCTAGATTAAGATCCCACCATCTTAGCCAATCAGATTTGGAAGTGAGATAGAGGAGAAGATCAAAGGCAATACTAGTGCAAGAAAATTCCAGCAACTTGTTTGCAAATTGCAAGTCTGAGTTCGCGCCTTTGGATCTATTTTTTCAGAGATTTGAAGTCTACAAATCTTCGAGGTAATAGTCTTCTATCATCTCTATTAATTAGACACATGTTGGTCATGATTTAATGGAGTTTCCATGCGATTCTTTATGGCTGATTTCCGCTGCTTAGTGCAGAAATCAGATTTTTAAAATCTGTCATGCTTTGCATCAGCCATAGTAGTCTCTTTATGTGAAGTTTCAGATCTGAATCGCGGTTTCCTTCACAAGATTCATCAAAGCAGTCAAAAGAAGAGGACACATGAAGTTTCGAGCCATTTCGACATTACTTGGCCTAACTTCACTCTTCCAGCAGCTGAACAGGAGCTCCCGGCGGTGGTAAAGCCGGAGACCCTGATTCACAAAACATAGCACGCAGTTGGCCTCAAAATGCCACCAGAAGGCTCTACATCAAATTCCAGGCCATTCTGACATTGTTTGGCCCAAAAAGGAAACAACCGGCAAAGTCAGCTCTCCCAGTGGTGACTGCACCAAAGACATCAGATCTTCAATCAGAGCCTATGGATGGACTCAAAATACTTCCAAAAAGCTCTGTGTCAAGTTTCAGACCGAATTGACAACGTTTGACCCTACATCAACCCTCAAATAGCAAAATCAAGCCTCTCGGCGGCGAGAACCACCAAGGCCATCACTCATCAAACCAACCACGTGGGTTATCTCAAAATACTTCCAAAGGGCTACATGTCAAGTTTCAGGTCATTTAGACAACATTTGACCAGACTTTGACTCTCGAAAGCTAAATCAGGCCTCCTGGCAGCGGATCCCCTCGGGACCATGATTTCCAAATTAGAGCGAATGGATCATCTTAAAATGACTCCAACAGGCTCTCTGTCAAATTTCAGGTCAATATAACATCGGTTGACCATACATTAAAGCGCGGCATCTTCCTCGCGATAAAATCAAGTCTACTGGCGACAGGACTCCACACGGCTTCAAAACTTAAACAAAAGCTTGTGGTTGGTCCTATTTATTGCTTAGGAAGCTTCACCTCAAATTTTAGGTCATTCTAACATCGTTTGACCTAGTTTTGGCCTCTGACGGCAAATCGACAACTGTGCGCAACAAAGTCTTCGACTTTTCCGGAAAATCAGAAACTTTGCCCTCTGGTTTGCATAGCTTCTCATTAAGTTTTATGAAGGAAATCAGGTCAAAACATGTGCAAAAATGCCAAGAAAAATATCAAAAAAGAAAGGAGCAGAAAAAGCCGGAAAACAACCGAAAATCGGCAACCGAAAGGGGCAAAAAGCCGCATGGTCGTTTTTTTTTTCTGCTAAAGGTTTCAACCTAACAACTTAGCTTATGAAATGCATTTTAAGAGTAGGGTTCATATTTTTAATTTTTTTTGTACTCCAGTTAAGGGGGCTGGACCCTATCGAAACCTGGGGTGAAGAAGAGCCACACCTATCATTCGGGTCGCCTGTCCTTCATTGAACTTGGATAGTGCTGGGTCGACCAGTTCCAATGCATGGCTATAAATGCCACAAAACGGCTATATATGCCACTAAAACAAACCGGCTATCAATGCCACAAATAAAAAAAATTGGCTTTCAAAAACAAATGTAGAAAATGATTTGGGAGTACCCAATTATAATCAATCAATCTTTAAGCTGATTTCCAAAGGAACTCATCGAAGAGAAACGATGGCCCTTTCCACAATTTGAACCGGCTCAACGATTTCTGCGAGCACAGAGACGAAAAGGAAAGGATCAAAGTTTCTCAATTTTGAATCCAAAGTGAAAAATGAAACCCTAACCCTAAACCCTAAACCCTAAACCCTAAACCAATCATCTTCTTTAGGGGGTCTGACACACCCTTCAGGCCAGATCAAGGAGGGTTGGTGTGGCACCTAAGGCAAAACCTGAACTGACATATTTTGGACTCGCCCTTCGGAGAATCATGAAAAACATGGGATACGACTTTACTGGTGCATACCGAGACAGTCTCTCAAATTTTGTGACATATTCAAGGACTGTCATGTCTTCCTGCTTAAGTAACTAAAATTCTACTGCCTTCTGTCTCTTGATGTGAGGAGGCACATATTTCTCACTGAACTGCTGCTTGAAGGTGGTCCAAGCACCCACGGCGACCCTGGAAATCCAGGTCGCCGGATTTCCACTAAAAACCCATTCTAGTTGTTTTTTCGCATTTCGAGATATTTGTCCCCTGTGATTTTCTAAAAAATCTAATTTTCAGGGCACGAAATCGGTCGATCTTCGTCAACCATGGATCTACAGTCGAAATCAGGGAATCATCATCGGACACTCCAAAATCGCCAACCAGCCAACCAAGAAAGTACACTTTCTGCCCGATTCATCGAGAAATCGACAAGATAGATGATACCACCCACTGTTAACAATTAATGTCTGAAATTACATGATCATCCGACAACAATCGGCATGAAAATCCATCAGCAATAAAGGCTCCTTACATCCCCGGTAGAATTCCAAAAGACACGGCGCGGCCCGTGACTCTTCAAATGCTTTAGCAGCCACTTAATGCACTTAATGACTAGTTTTATGACAAATTAATGTGGTCAATTACTCATTATTTTGGACGGCTTAATCAGAAGCCAAGGAATGGGAGTTACAAGTCAAGTGCAATCGTGGCATTATACCATGTAACTTCTCCCGTTATGGAGCTCAAGGCAATTAAAAACCCTTTATTCTCCAACGGCCAATCAAAAGCCAAGAAAAATGAGTTACCAAATTACAAATTTAAAAATTTGTAACTCCTCCCGTCATGGAGCATAAATGCAATTAATGCATTTAAAGCTCATAAATTCCCCTCATGGCCACCAAAAGCCTATAAAAATAGGCCATTTCCACCATTCCAAAGCATGAAAAAAAAAAAAGGAGGCACAAAACATAAAAATCCAAGAGAAAACTCTGCAAAAGTTACTACAACGACCTCTCCTCCGTTGAAGAAGTTCTGCTATAACCACCACTACAAGGTGACCAAAGTCCCTTGGGGGACCCCCCCCCCCAACAAGGCCTTCTCCTTATGTCTCTATAGCTTAGATGTGGTTTTTCAGCCTACTTAACTTTTTATTCGATATAGGACCTCCTCTCGGTCTTTATCCTCTAAAAATATGAGATTAAAGCTTAGCCAAGCGAATCAAAAGCATCATCTGTTCTCATCTTAAGGATGATGGCGAAGTCTTTACATGACTTGTGACCATCAATCTGAACGAGTCCCTATAATCTCCTGAGAAGTTAGATCCCCTTTTCCTTACTTTTTATTATAGTTTGTATTTTTTTAAATAGATGTAAAAAAATCACAACTCTTGTCTTTCTTTTTTATAAGAATTGTAAATCGCCTTTCAAGGCAAACACCGCCTTTCACAGGCCTTTCACGACAAACAAATGAAAAATCGCCTTTCACGGCATTCAAAACAAATCATGTCTCTTTTTTAACACAAGTGCAATGAAAGTTAGAAAAAAAGTTGATTTTATTTTCTACTTGTGAAGGTGGATCTATGGACCACCATTTGTCAATTCCAAGTAGACTAGAAAATTTGGCATACCCGTACAAAAAAAGTTGATGTTCGCTTTGTCTCCGGTCACAAAAGGGTTGAGCCCCACAGACTCTCACGTCCACTGACCCCGGTAGTCCCACGAGTGAAAAAGCGAGCCCATCAAGGCCCTGCCCTATTTGACCAATTTGACCCAATCATACTAGGACCCAATTTGGCCAAGTCATCCCTAGATTGCCCTATTTAATAGGTGGTTAGCAAGGGTAGTTGAGTAATTCCCCATTAATTAAGCCTAGTTTATAGGATTAGGGCCCTCTTGAGATTTGTAGAATCACTAGGCGTCTAGTTGGAACACCCTAGAATTAGTTTGTCGGTTAGAAGCCATTAGTTATAAATCCCAAAGTATAGGAGGGCTCCCTTAGAGAATTGTGCAACCAACCTAAAGTGACCAATTTGCCCATGGCCTTATCCATTAGCCGAGTACTTAGAAGAGGGCATTTAGGACGATTAACCCCAAACCATTTCCATTCAAATCAGAAACCCAAATACCTTAAATACCATTAGGTTCCTTCATTAGAAAACAAACCAAAAGAAGGGCACTTTAGTCAATGAACTTATGTACATGAACTACCCTCATCCTTATCCTTTATTTCAATAACCAAGATGAGGGCTATTTAGTAATTACATCTAGATTACCCTAAATATCCTCCTCCTTATCCCTTCATTCTGTAGAAGATAACAGGGCTGTAAGATAACAGGCCCTAGGCCCAGCCCAACAAGGCCCATGTACAGCCTCCCACACATAACGTTCATGCTAGATTGTATATAGCTGAGTTCTCTCATCTTCATTCATTGTATGGATTAGGAGATAATTCTTTCTATTATTTCTTTATTCTAATTTGTATTATTAGAATGTTTAGAGCCTTTGATTGAGGCATAATGTCATTATAAATATACATAGTCGATCCTCTATTGAGGCATCTCTTTCTCTCCAAACTCTTTTCTTCTTCTTTCTTCTCTTCTTCCATATTATAACATGGCATCAAAGCCTTGGTTATGATCAATCCCTCATCTCTCATTGGTCAAATACCTCTTCCTGGTGTGAATCCTCAGTCTATTGGTGCTGATAGTGTCTGACGTGCTCCCTAATCACCAGTGGCCTACCACCGATCAACTTCTTGTTGACACCAAAAATATCACTTTGCCTCTTCAACATCAAGAAAGCTACATGAAGCCGCATCCTTCCAGAAAAAGGTAATGCTACTTCAAAAATCAAATCTTGTCAGAATCAAACAAAAACTGCAGAATCCTTCAAGACAGCCAAGAGAGGAGTATACATGAAGTTTCGGGCCATTTCAAAATCATTTGGCCTAACTTCACTCCTCCGACAGCTGAACAGGAGCTCCTGGCGGGGACAATGTCGAAGACACCAAATCTTCGATCAAAGCCTGTGGATGGTCTCAAAATACCTCCAAAAGGCTTCACGTCAAGTTCCAAGTCAAACCGACAATGTTTGACCCTACATCAATCCTCGAACAGCTAAATCAAGCCTCTCAGCGGCGAGAACCACCGAGGCTGTCACTCATCAGATAGAGCACATGGCTGGTTTTAAAATGCTTACAAAGGGCTACACATCAGGTTTCAGGTCATTTCGACAACCTTTGTCCAGACTTTGACTCTCGGAAGCCAAATCAGGCTTCTCGGCGGTGAAGCTCCCTGGGACTATGACTTCCAAAATAGAGCCAACGGATTGTCTCAAAATGACTCCAGTAGGATCCCTGTCAAATTTCAAGTCAATTGGACATCGGTTGACCACACATCAAAGCGCGACATCTTCCTCACGACAAAATCAAGTCTACTGGCGACAGGACCACACACGACTTAAAAACTCAAACAAAAGCCTATGGTTGTTCTTATTTATTGCTCAGAATGCTTCACTTCAAATTTCAGGTCATTTCGACATCATTTGACCCTGCTTCAACTTCTGACAGAAAGTCGGCAACTCTACGCGACAAAGTCTTCGGCTTTCTCTGGAAATTAGAAACTTTGCACCCCGAAATACAAGAATTTTCATCAAGTTTTCTACAGAGAAATCATGCCAATAAATGTACAAAAATGTCAGGAAAAATACCGAAGAAAGAAGAAGTAGAAAAAACCGCAAAACGATCGAAGACCGGCGACTGAAGGGGAAAAATCCCCCCCGGGTCGCCAGCTTGTGACCTTGGCACATGGTCGCCCGCGACCATGGGTGCATGGTCGCCGGCAAGCATGGAAATCCGGGTCGCCGGATTTTCTCCAAAAAGGCGTATTTTCGACCCCTTTTTGCATTTCGAGATGTTTGGCCCCTATGGTTTTCCAAAATCATGACTTTTGAGGCACTAAATCCATCGATCTTCATCAACATCACGGGTCCGTCTTCGAGAGTATCAAATTAACATTGATCGCCAACCGGTCGACCAAAAAAGTGTGCTTTCTACCTGATCGATAAAGAAATCGTCAGGACAGATGTCACCGACCCACTGCTAGCAATTAATGTCTGAAATTGCATGGTCATCCGATGTCGATCAGCATGAAGATCCATCAATGATCATCGCCAAAAGAATTCCAAAAGACGCAACGCGGCCCGCGACTCTTCAACTGCTCGGCGACCACTTAATGCAGTTAATTGACTAGCTTTATTGCAGTCATTAATTAGTTATTTTGGACGGCCCAATCAGAATCAAGCATTTGGGAGTTACAAATCAAAGATTCATGACACTTAAAGCCATGAAACTCCTCTTATCATTGTGATTAAAGGCAATTAAAAGCCTTAATTCTCCTCCGACCAATTAGAAGCCAAGAAAAAGAAGTTACAAAATAAAGAAATAAATATTGTAACTCCTCCCATTATGTGGCTTTAAAGCCCATAAACCCTCCTAAATGGCTACCAAAGGCTTATAAATAGGAGAGCATTCCAAAGAAACCGTATCCAGAAAGAACAAGAGATCGAGATCCAGAAAAATCTGAGCATCGATCCTGAAATCCAAGAGAAAGAAAAAACTCTGCTGAAGCCAAGCTAAGCCAAGCGAATCAAGAGCATCCTTTGTTCTCATCTGCATGGATGATGGCAAAGTCGACATATGGCTTGCGACCGTCAATCTGAACGAGTCCCCCACAATCTCTTGAGAAGTTAGATCCTCCTTTTCTTACTTTTCATTGTAGTTTTTGTTTTTCTAATGAGACAAAAAAAATCACAACTCTTGTCTTTCATTATTAATAAGAATTGTAAATCGGCTATAAATGCCAAAAATCGGCTATAAATGCCAAACATCGTCTTTCACAGCAAAAATCGGCTATAAATGCCAAAAATCACCTTTCACGATAAATCAAATGAAATTGCTTCTTACGACATTTAAAAAATATGTCTCTTTTCTTAAATATATATGCAATGAAAACTTGAAAGAAGTTGATTTACTTTTTACTTGAAAAGGTCGATCTCCGGATCACCACTTGCAATTTCAAGTAAAATAGAAAATCTAGCACACCCACCCAAAAAATGTTGATGCTCGCTTTCGCCCTCCAGGTGCGAAGGGGTTGTTGGACCAAACGGACTCCCACCTCCGCCGACCTCAGTAGCGCCGAGAGCGAAATGCGCAGTCCATCAAGCTGGTACACCCGGCAGGACCCGTTCATTTGAGAACATGTTGCTTAGAAATGAAATATTTGCATATCATATCTTTTGCTCTGTGCTTATACTTCTTTTCTAGATTCCTTGGCTACTTTCTAGTTGGTGGCCTTTGTTGGATTTCGCATCTAAAAAAAATAAGGAGTTTTTCTTTGAAATTTCTAATTCTCTCTTTGAGTTTATTTCCATTCTCTCTTTCAAAAAAAAATCAGATTTCTCAGATTTGGATTCAAAATTGAGAAACTTTGATCCTTTTCATTTCATCTCTGTGCTCGCAGAAATGTTGAGCCTATTCGAATTGTGGAAATGGCCATCGTTTCTCTTCGATGAGTTCATTAGGGATCTAAAAAAAATCAGATTTCTCAGTTTGGATTCAAAATTGAGGAACTTTGATCCTTTCTGTTTCATTTCTGTGTTCGCAGAAATGTTGAGCCGATTCAAATTATGGAAATGACCATCGTTTCTCTTCAATGAGTTCATTAGGGATCTAAAAAAAATCAGATTTCTCAGTTTGGATACAAGATTGAGAAACTTTGATCCTTTCTGTTTCGTCTCTATGCTCGCAGAAATGTTGAGCCGGTTCAAATTGTGGAAATGGTCATCGTTTCTCTTCGATGAGTTTCATAGGGATCTAAAAAAAATCAGATTTCTCATTTTTTATTCAAAATTGAGAAACTTCGATCCTTTTCCTTTCGGGCATTGGCGCTCATAGAAATGTTGAGTCCGTGTTTGGATCGAGGATTGGGCCATCGTTTCTCTTCGATGAGTCTGTTAGGGATCTAAAAAAAATCAGATTTCTCAGTTTGGATTCAAAATTGAGAAGCTTTGATCCTTTTTGTTTTGTCTCTATGCTCGCTGAAATGTTGAGTCGGTTCGAATTGTTGAAATGGCCATCGTTTCTCTTTGATGAGTTCACTAAGGATCTAAAAAAAAAGAAGAAGAAAAGACAAAGACCACTAAGGTTAAACCAATTGCGTTCTTTGACCACGATTGATTCAAGAAAAGCCTTGTCCAGAGTGTGGAGACAGCTTGACTATTCTAGGCAAGGGTCCTCCAAATGGGTTGATTAAGTAATCCTACCCTTACTTGGGGGCTAATCTATCAATTGAGGTTTCATAAGACCGGGTTAGGAGGCCTATGTGTACTCTTCAGTCTTTAGATCTTCCTTTTAAAAAAAAAAACTTCCGTCATCTTCAAGTTCAGATTTGAGAAATTATGGTCTCTTCCTTTCTGGGTGCTGGTGCTTGCAGAAATGTTGAGGTCGTGTTCGGATTGGAATACTATTTGCTCTCTTTGAGAAATCCAATTTTGACCTTTAAAAAAAAATAAACTCTCGTTATTTTGGATTCAGATTCGAGAAGTTGTGGTTCGTTCCCTTCTGGGCATTGGTGCTCGTAGAAATGTTAAGCCCGTGTTTGGATTGGAATACCATTTGCTCTCTTTGATAAATCCAATCTTGACCTTTCAAAAAAAAGAGAATCCCATCTCATAGATGCGATCTCCAACATTTGTGCTAACAATACTGATACGCCCTTTCAGGGTCTACTGTATTCGCGATAGACACATTTGTAACTCCAACTTTATACTCGTCTTAACTCGAGCAAGCCCTGCTTCTCGATAAATCAAATTTAGGTTTACAATTGCTTCTAGTAGTCACTTGAATGCTCATTCTGGGCTCACCATACTTGCGATCAGAACAATTGTACCACTTATGGCCTTTTGCCTTCTTCATGTCGCTTGGGTCGGTCCATGACCTTCGAGCGACTTGAAAAGACAAAACCATAGTTTTTCCCATTTATGATCATTATATACATATGATTACTAATGGATGTGGTCTTGTTTCAATTTTTTTTTTCGAAACTAACAATGACAACTTCTCTAACCATTACCTTTGACGAGAACAAGCACCAACTCATGCTTCAACAGAAGCAAAACTAGTGTACTCAAAAAGCCATGTCAGCTGTCGAATCGTCACCTCTCTCGATAACTCTCTGAACTCCGGGTCGACCTCCACTCCTCGGACTATCGTTTTTGGGACGTTGGGACCATTCCCACTTCCCAAAGAAGAAATTGCGCTTGCCAAAAGGCAGAAGATCGCCTCTCAACATGTCACTACCATGACACCAAAGGCGAGCGCCAAGAAGCCCGAAGCCCACGGCATCCCCGCGAAGCCTTAACCCACAAACAACCAGGTCTATCCTAAGAGTTGGTCCCCAAGACCTTCACCAAAACAAAGAAGGTCCCAAATATCCACAAAGCTAGCATACCTGGCCCCACTCAAAGAGAACCAGTTCTACCATCCTGCCTACATGAAAGAGGAGAGACCCGTCTCCGACTTGACAACCAAGTCAACCCAACATGAGCCGGTTTGCTCCTATAAGCCCAAAATCAGATCATGCATCACTAGACCTCTACAAGCACTTGCTAAGGCCTACAATCCTTCGGTTTGACCCTTCATCTCTACAGGGGCCGATCTCGACAGATAAAGGACCGGGTCCAGATCCTGTCCTTGCCTAGCTACAAAGAAGACAGGCTTGGCTGCTGCTCTCGAGTGAGCACATCCTTCATTGTCAAAGCCCAACCAGAGCCGATCGAAGCTCAAATTGCTCGTCATGTATGCCGCCGCGCATCGTATCGACAAAAAAGACTAGAGAAGCAGAAGACCCAACATCCTACACTTCAAGTCTCTCACAAATGGGTTGAAAAAGAAAGACCCCACCAAGTTCCTGCTGTCCATATGGTTGGAAAAACCAGAAGACGCCAAAAGTAAGCAACCAAAACCCATGTCCAACGTCCGATGACCTGCAGCATCTCCAGGACAAGAAGACATTCAGAAGAATCTCCTGCCCTTTCAAGCCAAGGACGGGGAGTGATCCTTCCTCAAACTCTTAATAAAAAAGAATGAGCCCCAGTTCAGTCACCAGGACAATTTCTTCGTTCGAATCCCGAGGGATGAACATCCTGGCTACAAATTCCGAGCCACCATCTCGCAATCCACCTCAAGATGATGCGCTCACACGCATCCAGCAGTTGGAACAAGGCAAGCAGAGGATTGAAACTCTGATGGAAAATCTTTTCATCGCCTTTCAAAATCAAGGGAACCATAAACCTCCTCCGAATCTTCAGGATGATGAGGTAAATGGAGAAGAAAATGAATCACGCGCCCTTACCAAAAAGGATTGGATAGTAACCTCGCCAAAGCAAAAAAAGAGGATACACTCAAGGAACATGGGATCAAGCCACCATATCCCTTATGGATGGACTCGGTCCCTTTCCCCATGAATTCAAGCATCCTACTCTCCAAACATATATGGGGAAAGGATCAGCCAGACAACACGTCATCCACTTCAAAATCTTGAAGGGAGCTATCACGGAATAAGATGCACTCAAGATCCGCCTCTTTGCAAGTACCCTAAAAGGTACGGCCTTTGACTGGTACTCCACTCTGTCGGAGGACTCCATCCAAAACTAGGCCATGCTAGATACACGCTTCCTGATTCACTTCAAAGGTGAGGATCATCCCGCTACTATGGCTCAGCTTTGCAGGCTAAAACAGGCGGAGAATGAGTTAACATACGACTTCATTCACAAGTGGAAAGCAATGGCGTACAACTGCTCAGATGTACTGCCACAAGCATCGCTGGTCGACATCTGCCGGAACAACATGAGAGCAAGAATTCGCTCCATGATCATCGGCAATAAATCAAAGAACCTGGGAGAACTCTTAGAAGCTTCCATGGAGGCTGAAACGGTGATCGAAGACCTCAACAGTCAGAAATCATCAAGGAAGGTACCAATTGCCATTGCAACCTCTAAACCAAAGAAAAAAGCGGTCCTCAACGTGCAAACCAAGTCTGCTCCTTAGCCACTAAAGAAAGCTGAAAACAAAGCTGCATGTAAGAGACCTGAACTCTCAGATGCATTCAAAGAGCGAGTAGAAAAGAAATACCCGTTCGATGAAGATGTTGATGAAGTCTTCGGGGCTCTCGTGGCAAACGGTAAGCTCACCTTGCCTGAACCCAAAAGACCGGGAGATGTTGGCAAAACCAACGATCCACGGTACTGTCCATACCACCAGATGATTTTGCATCCTCTCATTCAATGCTTCATTGTGAGAGAGAAGATAAACGAGATGTGGAAAAACGGAGTCATCACCTTTGACAAAAACTATGGGTCTGCCTCCGTCAACATGGTGTCATGTGGACAAACATCAAAATCACCAAAGAAGAACACCACTTCCTTTAAAGTGATAAAAAAGAATTCAAATGTCCGAAGTGCTGGTTCCTTACCCGACACCAGACGGACAACCCATATGGGTACATCCCGATCTCCTGGAAGATGAAAACTGGGAGGTTGTAAAAACAAAGCCGACAACTCAATAGTGAAGGCAGGCTAGGAAACATCTCCTCAAGCTCAAACGGCAAGAGAAGACCCAGCCAAAACAATAAGTTTGTAAAGAAGTAAAGACCTCCTCTACTGCTTCACTGGGGGTAACAGAAGAGTCCCTTACAGAGACTTCAAAGGGGGTAAGAAAATCCACTCTCAGTGATTTCATGCCACCTCAATTCAAAAAAGAAGCCACGCAAGGGGCATCATATTCTTGCAATTCGATAGTTGGATTCTCCTTGGATGGATACGAGTCCAATGACACCGACTAGTGGGAGGAATCCCTTGAAACAGGAGAATACCTCTCCGATGAAGAATGGGTTCCTAAAACTCACCTTATGCTAGTAATATGGTATAACCCCTTCAGCCACAAGGATCCTGATCTGATGATGAAGAAGACCAAGAGGCTGTACAAGAAAATGTTGTTGACCTAGCACCCGTCATTGCTCTAGTGGAACCTAACCATGTTGAACCACTAAGAGCAGACGAAGAAGAAGATTTGACTCCCATGCCTGATCTTGAAGAATATGCGAAGATCTTGCAAACCTCCAAAGCTCTTCACCATACTCGAAGGCGCTCCAACAACGCCTTGAGAAAAACCCAACTACAGCGCAAAGCGAGAAGGTACATACCGCTGGATATCGACGAAAAGATGTCTACTGTACACCATTGTGCCGACATGTATACTGAAAAGACACTCATTCTCTGCATTTGTCAAGGAGTAATGCCTTCCCGACCCTGCCTTGGTAGAGTCACGGGAGGCACCAAAATCAAAAGCCTTCTTCCGCAACTCTGGAGAAGGCTTCACTGAAGATTGCCCCATCTCGACGTCCCTGAACCGTCGGATCCTCATACGAGCAAACAAAAGAGACTCGAATACAACTTTACCCTTAGCCAACCGAATCATGAGAGGATCATCATCTCGTGCAGCACCCAGTCGGTCAAAGCCAGGACAGTGATATACATACCACGAATAAAAGATGTGGGCTGAAAATACCCTATTCATAAGGAGCACAAGGCGAACCAAGAAGGCAGCAGCCTGCAGTTCGGTACACAAATAGGAGTAAAGAGCTGGCACAAAAGCAAGCTGCTCTCCAAACGTCATCTTACAAGCCAAAAAAATACAATGCAGCCTGATATGCGTTCCATCTCCTCCAGTAAAAACAGCCTCACCTAGCCAATAAGTGAGGTAAACAGCGAGATCTCTCCGTAGTGCAATGTCAGAACAAATGGTGTCTGTACTTGCGAAGAAACCCCTCAACTCTTCTCGCATGGCCGAAGTCTTCTTCGAACCCGGATCCTGAGCCCTGGCTTCCCGGGTCATGCTATCAGAAGACTCCCTGCTGTCAAAGAAGTTGGGGAACGAAGAGCCAAAACTCTTCCAACTGCTGGACCTGACTTTTGAGCCCTCTTTCTCCTTAAAAAATCATAGAAGGCGACAAGCTAAAAGTACAGGAGCCTAAACTCTTCAGACTGCTCCTCAAGGACACTGTGGACCGGCATGAACTCCTCGTAGAGTTTGCCAAGGATAGGCAACCCAGTAATGGCGCTCACTCCTTCGAAGAAGAACCAATCTCACCATTCGTGACAACGAATGTGTTGGTTTGTGGAAGGAATGACTCCAACATAGCCATGAAGGCCTTGTCGGAAAAGATCATGGTTGCCCTAAAGGCGCAGACCGCATCAAAAACCCCGGCTTCCTTCAAGATGGCGCCACCAATCAATAGGACGCGATCAGTCCATGACTCCCAATCGGAGTTAGCACTGAAAGGCCACGAAGTCGAAAAGGCTTCACCCAATGACTGCCTTCACCGCTGAAAATACCAAGGCCCACCGGTTTCAAATCAACCGAAAGATAATCAGAACCCTGGTAGCCGCTGGCCGGCATCAACATGTCCAAAAGGGTAGGCGACTTCTCCGCATATCCGGAAGGACCGCCAACAAAAACCTCGATCTTGATCACGTTGGTCCTTTTCACCTAGCTTGGAGGATCTTCCCTCTTAGAGCACGTGGGAGAAAGGCTCATGATCGAGATAGTACGATCAAAAGTCGATCGGGTAACAACAGTTCTCTCCTCACCATTAGCTGTGTAAGAGAACTGAAAACATCTTCTCTGGTATGTCATGTTGTCAGGAATTGCATCACCAAAGAAAAAGGTAGGCTTGGGCAACACCCTCTGATCGTTCATAACCCAAGGACGGTTGCTTACCATGATCTTATAGAATTCCTCACTCTTGAGAGCGATCAGTCGCTGTCTTATCTCATCTCTGTTGAGGGAGTCACACTCTTCCAAGTTTCTCTCAACATACTGGACCGTCTCCCAGGCCTGCTAAAATGCCGCATTAGAAGATCTGGCAGATCGACGAGGTACGCTTGTAGCAGGCTCTTTACCCTTGTTCGTTCTGGAGGAACCACCTGCAAAGGTTGGAAAGAAAAAGATCATCATCAAAATGACAGAATTTCGCTAAAAGAAATCTAGTGAAATTTTGGCATGATTTCAGGGCAATTCCAAAGAAAAAGGAAATACCCCGAAAGAAATAGAAAGCTTGAAGATGGGCTCAACATCGCTGCGAGCTCCAAAACTCCAAACTTTCAAAACCTCAAAAATCTCCACAAATCAGGAAGGGATCAACATTGCTACGAGCTCCAAATTCCAAAAATTTACAAAGTTTTTCAGGTATGCTATCACATCATGCTCCCAATTCAATTTACAAAAATGCATGAACGTCTTGATGTGCCCAAAAATAAAAACTCATTATCATGATGAGCAAAAAAAAAAGAAAGAAAAAAAAGGAAACTTTCTAAAAAAAAAGGGAAAGAGAAAAGAACAAAAAAAAAAGAAACTTTCTAAAAAAAGGGGGAGGCAAAGATAAAAAAGGGGGAGCAGCAAAAAAGAAAAGAAAAAACGGACTGGCCCACAGGCCACGTGGCCGTACGGATCTGTCCATACGGCCGACAAAAAAGAAAAAAAAGTGTAAAAAAAAAGATGAGAAAAAGCACGAGAAAAAAAACGTGTAAAAAAAAAAACACTTGGAAAAGAAAAGAAAAAGAAGAAAATAAAAGAAATAAAAAAAAAACTTTCTTTTTACCATCCTAATTTCTACTTGGAGTTTTATTTAAAAAGAAGACTTACTTGAAGCCATTGATGGAGAAGAAGAAGAAAAGCTTGAAGATTCTTGATGAACTCTTGGCCTTGAAGCCCTCTTGAGATTTTTGCAAAAAAAAGCAATAAGAGCAAGAGATCCAATCTCCCCTTGCTTTTATAGAAGAGAGCAAACCAAAGAAGGAAACAAGGAGAAAAGAAAGGAGGTAAGTGCTACAAATTAGCAACCTTACCAAAAGAAAGAAATTAGAAAGATTCTTTCCCAAAAGAAAGATATCTTGAGGGATTCTCTCCCAAAAGAAAGCAATTAGAGAGATTTTCTCCCAAAAGAGAGGAGATTTGAGATATTCTCTCCCAAAGAAAGATACTTTGAGATATTCTCTCCCAAAATAAAGGGAACATGAGAGATTCTCTCCAAGTGAAGATATTCTTAGATATTCTCTATCCAAAGGAAATATTTTTAGATATTCCTTACAAAAGTGACACCATATGAGATCTAAGACATTTCAAAAGCTTAAGGTCCCACAGGTTAGCCCATATGAGCCAGGTTTGACCACCTAGCCACTAAAAGAGGCTTTTAGTCAAAGAGAAATCCCTCTTACCAAGAGCATACAAAAATGGTTACATGCCTCTTTTTGAGTTGATTGAACCATACAAAAAAGAAGTCTAAGCCGCATGAGCTTCCAAAAATCAAACTATCCAGCCTCATATACCAAATTGAGCCAAAATCTTGAATTTGACATTTCACAAAAATCAAATCCCGGTCCCCTAACCCGCCACATACAGCTTGTTAGGTCACAAGACCTAAAACAAAATCCCGATCCCCTAATCTGCCAAATACAGCTTGTTAGGTCACAAGGTCAAAACCAAAACCGATCCCCCAACTTGCCACATACAACTTGTTAGGTCACAAGGTTAAAACCAAACCCGACCCCCTAACCTGCCACATACAACTTGTTAGGTCATAAGGTAAAAAACAAAGGCCCAAATCCGCATCCTTGATGTCATCTTCAAAACTTTGCCTCGAGATGGTACGTGATTCCTTTGACTGCCATAAAATTCCTCTGGAATCTGAAAAGGCCACTCTACCAAAAGAAAGACTGCTCAAAGACTCTTGGTCAAGTCATAAGCTCTCCTGCAAAAACATCTCTTCGAGGCACATCGACTACAAAAATTAAGCAATTCGTCGTTGTACCTCGAGGGGGCATTTATTGACACCAAAAATGTAACTTTGCCTCTTCAACATCAAGAAAGCTACATGAAGCTATAACCTACCAAAAACAGGTAATGCTACTTCAAAAATCAAATCTTGTCAGAATCAAATAAAGGAAATCCGGGTCGTCGGACTTTCACCCAAAAGGCGTATTTTCGACCCCTTTTCGCGTTTCAAGATGTTCGGCGCCTGTGGTTTTCCAAAATTCTTACTTTTAAGGCACTAAATCCGTTGATCTTCATCAACATCACGGGTCCGTCTTCGAGAGTATCAAATCAACATTGATCGCCAACCGGTTGACCAAAAAAGTGTGCTTTCTACCCGATCGATTGAGAAATCGACAGGACAGATGGCACCGACCCGCTGCTAGCAATCAATGTCTGAAATTGCATGGTCATCCGATGTCGATCAGCATGAAGATCCATCGATGATCATTGCCAAAAGAATTCCAAAAACGTGACGCGGCCCGCAACTCTTCAACTGCTCGGCGACCACTTAATGCAGTTAATTGACTAGCTTTATTGTAGTCATTAATTCGTTATTTTGGACGGCCCAATCAGAATCAAGCATTTGGGAGTTATAAATCAAAGATTCATGGCACTTGAAGCCTTGAAACTCTTCCCATCATGGTGATTAAAGGCAATTAAAAGCCTTAATTCTCCTCCGGCCAATCAGAAGCCAAGAAAAAGGAGTTATAAAATAAAGAAATAAATCTTGTAACTCCTCCCATTATGTGGCCTTAAAGCCCATAAACCCTCGTAAATGGCTACCAAAGGCCTATTAATGGGAGAGCATTCCAAAGAAATCCAGATCGGGAAATATCCGAAAAGAACCAGAGATCGAGATCCAGAAAAATTTGAGCATCGATCCCGAAATCCAAGAGAAAGAAAAAAAAAGGAGAAAACTCTGTTGAAGTTCTTCGCCAAACACTGCTACAAGGTGACAAAAGTCCCTTGGGGGATTCCCAAGGTCCTTTGCCTTTTCTTTCTGCTTCCAATGGCTTAGATGTGGCTTTTCAGCCCGTCTACTTAGCTTTTTAGTGGACATAGGACCTCCTCTTGGTCTTTGTCCTCTAAAAGTCTGAGGTTATAGCCAAGCCAAGTGAATCAAGAGCATCCTCTGTTCTCATCTGCATGGATGATGGCGAAGTCCACATATGGCTTGCGACCGTCAATCTGAACGAGTCCCCCACAATCTCCTGAGAAGTTAGATCCTTCTTTTCTTGCTTTTGATTGTAGTTTGTATTTTTCTAAAGAGACAAAGAAAATTGTAACTCTTGTCTTTCATTATTGATAAGAATTGTAAATTGGCTATAAATGTCAAAAATCGGCTATAAATGCCAAACATCGCCTTTCACGACAAAAATCGGATATAAACGCCAAAAATCGCCTTTCACGGCAAATCAAATGAAATCGCCTCTTACGGCATTTCAAAAACATGTCTCTTTTCTTAAATATATGTGCAATGAAAACTCGAAAGAAGTTGATTTCCTTTTTACTTGCGAAAGTCGATCTCTGGATCACCACTTACAATTCCAAGTAAAATAGAAAATCTTGCACACCCACCCAAAAAATGTTGACGCTTGCTTTCGCCCTCCGGGCACGAAGGGGTTGGACCAAACGAACTCCCACGTCCGCCGACCTCGGTAGCGCTGAGAGCAAAATGCACGGTCCATCACTTCTTGTCACCAAGAGACTTCCACAATTGTGATCGCCTGTCCTTAAAGGTTATTCTAAGGATTTTTATGGATTTTTTCGTCGCCTTTTGAGGTAGGTTTCAAACACTTCTTCCTCTGTCGATTTTGATAAATAATTGTTGTCATGACCCCGAACCGATTTTGATCACAGGTTCATGCGGTGAGGATCTCCAAAACATAGACTAACTCACATGATCAAGGGTGCGGAAGCGTGTAGCAAATCGCATCAAGACATATTAATTTAATTTGAAGATGCATAAGTAAAATCATCAAGACATAATTTCAGAGGGAGAATGTAAACATAGCATTTTCCAAATCAATTCAAGTTTCAAAGTTAGCCAAAGTAAGTTGATTAAGTTTACAACCCAATAAGAGGCCAACAATGGCCAATACATTCCCAAAAATCAAAAGATCCCTTAGCAAAATGAAACATGTCTCAAGATCCCACCCGATGTCTAGATGACGTCGTCGGGCTGCCACTCTCGGGTTGCGGGTGGCTCAATAGCATCCTCCGGATGCTCCTCTTCAAAGGCAACGTCGCTTGCACCTGGGCACTGGTGAAATATGGAAATGTAGTGATGAAAGGAGAAGTGGTGATAAGGAATGGTTGGAAATTGGCTCTCTTGGGGGTATTGTAGGTTCTGGAAGTGTAAAGGCTTGACTAAGAATGAAAGGATTTGAAATGGGTGAAGAAATGCGAGATCTGAACCCGAACTGAACTGCTAGTACAGGGGGCAGTCAGCTGTCAGCTAGTCGCCAGGTGACCGGTGGCTAACTGACCCTCAAGTTGGTCACAATTCCAGATAGCAACATTTTCTCTGATTTGGGCAGGCAGTCAGCTGGTGGTTAGCAGGTGGCTAACCGTAAGGTAGCCGATGTTTGGCGGTTACAATTCCAGAATGCTGCAACCATTTCTGATCAGGCGGTCAGCTGTCAGTCGCCGACCAGCCAACCCACAGATAGTCGCCAGGTAGCCACGAGCTGACCGAGTTTAGAGAAAAAAATTGGTTTTTGAAGGATTATTGTGGGGATGAAAACCAAGATATGATTAAGGGTTGTTAACTTGATATTGTGCATTTGAAATCCAAAATGTCTTCTAGCTTTAGGGTTGCCAATTCACTTTTAAATTCCAACATTTGGGTTTCAAATACATGAGGGTCAAATGAAGGGTCTTAACATATACTTGATAAGCTTGTTTCGAAATCTCAGTTTTGACATGATGTATATCATTTTTGCACATGTTTCGATTTGCATGTATCAACTTTGTTTTGAATTGTTTCAAGAACTAATAAGGGGATCACTTCTAATGCTTCGTTATGCTTATAGCTTATGCTATTTCTGTTTAGTCTTGCTTTGCTTTGTTTTGGTAAGTGATTTCTCTATTTTCAATCCGTTTTGTATATGTATTGCTTTGTCTTGTGCATTCATGAATTCATGTGAATACCACTGAACTTGGACTATCCCTTCAGTCTGATCCACTTGTCCGTGGATCCTTAAACATATGGACTATCTGTAGATTAGTCGTGTATCTATATACACATCTTTCCTTTGTTCCGGTTCCGCGGCTGGCTCCCCGTCTACCTCGTGTGGCATGGGATTTTTCTTTGCTTTGTCTTTGCTTACTCTGGTCATCATGTATGATAGAGAAAGGATGGGCTCAATGTGGATTTACTAAACATGATATTATATGTATTCATGCTAGTTTTCATTTCGTATATCGTTCATGGACTTTTGTTCTTCAAAATGTATCTTAGTCATGTAATGGTTTTAAATTTAGTAAATTGTTTTAACATTGTTTCTTTCAAACTTTAATTGATTTATACTCTTGCCTAAATTGGTCACCTGCCAAACCGTCGTGTTTGATCCTTGTTGTTTTGGTGCCCAGGTGCAGACGACGTTGCCTTTGAGGAGGAGCATCAGGAGGTGGCTGTTGAGCCACCCCCAGCCCGAGAGGGGCAGCCCGATGACATCGTCTAGACATTGGGCGAGTTCTTGAGATGCGTTGCACTTTGCTAATGTTGACACCAAAAAAGTCACTTTGCCTCTTCAACATCAAGAAGCTATATGAAGCCGCAGCCTACCACAAACAAGCCATGCTACTTCAAAAAATCAAATCTTTTCAGAATCATACAAAAACTGCAAGATCCTTCAAAACGGCCAAGAGAAGAGAACACATGAAGTTTTAGGCCTTTTTAACATTACTTGGCCTAACTTCACTCTTCCAGCAGCTGAACAGGAGCTCTTGACGGCGACAGCATTAGAGACATCAGATCTTTGACCAGAGCCTATGGAAGGTCTCAAAATACCTTCAAAAGGCTCCACATCAAGTTTCAGGTCAAACCGACAACGTTTGATCCTACATCAACCCTTGAGTAGAAAAATCAATCCTCTCGGCGGCAAGAACCGGCGGCGAGAACCACCGAGGCCACCACTCATCAAACAGAGCACATGGGTGACTTCAAAATGCTTCCAAAGGGTTACATGTCAAGTTTCAGGTCATTTCAACAACATTTGACCAAACTTTGACTCTCGGAGGCCAAATTAAACCTCCCAGTGGTGAAGCTCCCCGGGATCATGATTTTCAAATTAGAGCTAACAGATCGTTTCAAAATGACTCCAATAGGCTCCCCGTCAAATTTCAGGCCAATTGGACAACGGTTGATCGTACACCAAAGCGCAGCATCTTCCTCGCGATAGAATCAAGTCTAATAGCGACAGGACTCCACATGGGTTCAAAACTCAAACAAAAGCCTATGGCTAGTCTTATTTATTGCTCAGGAGGCTTCACCTCAAATTTCAGGTCATTCCGACATCGTTTGACCCAACGTTGGCTTTTGACGGCAAATCAGCAACTTTGCGCGACAAAGTCTTCAACTTTCTCGGAAAATCAGAAATTTTGCACTCCGATACACAAGGCTTCTCGTCAAATTTCCGGCAAGGAAATCAGGCCAAAATATGTACAAAAATGTCTGAAAAAATACCAAAGAAATAAGAATCGGAGAAAACCGACAAACAACTGAAAATCGGCGACCAAAAGGGGAGAAATACCCCATGGTCGCCGGCGATGGAAACTCGGGTCGCCGGACTTTCGCCGAAAGACTGTTTTTCGGTCAGTTTTTGTGTTTCGAGATGTCCGGCCCCTGTGGTT